>ML663560.1:6510753-6604524 GCA_007570785.1 Antilocapra americana | reverse complement strand
ACCACATTTACACTTATTTCCATATTGACTAGCCCATGCTCAGATGCTTATCTACACACCCACGAAACCACATCCATGAACGCCTATGTTACAACTTTCTACTCAGAGACCCAGCACCAAGGTCTCTAGTTCTCAGTGGATTTCTGGATTCAGCTGACCTCCTTACACCTCGAGGCTGCTCACGGTGATGCTGGCACCTTCACCTGGCTGGCTGCTGCCTCAGTTTCCACCTGTTGTGGCTATGGGAAATTTGAATCTTGGGGCAGGGAGGCAGCAGGATTGTTTTCAGAGTTCCCTAGTCACCCTCACCAGCCAGTTTTTTGTGGCCCAGAGGCCCTTTCCTAACTTTGTTACAAATTGGTCCTTGCATTTTCTAGGTCTTGTGGCCTCGAGGTGATGAATCTCCTCATGCAGGTGTCCATTTCCTGACTTGTAGAAATGTAAGGTGGGCAGTTTACCTTGTATACTGGGCTACCAGCAAGCTCAGGGTACTAGGGTGGCTTAGGATAGGCTGTGACTGGCCTTAGAGAGTGGGCCTGCTTCCTCCTCCTCGATTTGTCCTTCAGTTCAGTTCAGTCACTCAGTCGTGTCTGACTCTTTGGAACCCATGGACTGCAGCATGCCAGGCTTCCTTGTACATCACCAACTCCTGGAACTTGCTCAAACTCATGTCCATCAAGTTGGTGATGCCATCCAACCATCTCATCCTCTGTTGTCCCCTTCTCCTCCTGCCTTCAGTCTTTCCCAGCATCAGGGTCTTTTCCAATGAATCAGTTCTTCCCATCAGGTGGCTAAAGTATTGGAGCTTCAGCTTCAGCATCAGTCCTTCCAATGAATAGTCAGGGTTGATCTCCTTCAGAATTGACTGGTTTGATATCCTTGCTGTCCAAGGGAAGAGTCTTCTCCAACACCATAGTTCAAACGCATCAATTC
Organism: Antilocapra americana; assembly: GCA_007570785.1. Classification (NCBI taxonomy): domain Eukaryota; kingdom Metazoa; phylum Chordata; class Mammalia; order Artiodactyla; family Antilocapridae; genus Antilocapra; species Antilocapra americana. Next base: position 6,603,591 of record ML663560.1, on the reverse strand, counting down.
TTTGGCGCTCAGCCTTTTTTATAGTCCAACTATCGCATCCATATATGACTACTGTAAAAAGCATAGCTTTGACTAGACGGACCTTTGTCAGCAAAGGAATGTCTCTGCTTTTTAATATGCTGTCTAGTTTGGTCATAGTTTTTCTTCAAGGAGCAAACATCTTTTAATTTCCTGGCAGCAAAATCACCATCTGCAGTGATCTTAGAGCCCAAGAAAATAAAGTCTGTCACTGTTTCCATTGTTTCCCTATCTATTTGCCATGAAGTGACGGGACTGGATGCCATGATCTTAGCTTTTTGCATGTTGAGTTTTAAGCAAGCTTTCACTCTCCTCTTTCACTTTCATCAAGAGGCTCTTCAGTTCCTCTTTGCGTTTGTCCTTGAACATCAGCTGTTAAAACTTCAGAAGACAAGGGGGTGGAAACCAGACGGGGATGTAGTTTCTTGACCCTCTCACAGGCCTGCTGAGGACCTCAAGAAATGGATTCCTGGGCCTCCCTGCTTTCCATGGGTCCAGTCCACTCTGGCTCCAGCCCCATACCCTCCGACCCTGACTTTCTGGTTCCTTCCAGTCCTCCAGCAAAGGTGCAAATGCAAACCTTGGTACCACCCTGCCCTGCGTGTGACCCCCTGCGTGTCACTTCCAGACTGGAATTATGGCTACCAGGCACTCCCTCTTGGTCAGCCTCTTGCTTCCTCAAGGCAAGGGGTTGGTCACATTATGCCAGGGTTCTGCTAGCCTCAGAACCCTCCAACAAGTCAAGGGGTAAGATTTGAGGTTGAGTTTTTAAACCAGTGAAGCTGATGGGAACTCAGAGGCCCAAACCCATTCAAATGGAAAGGCATGGGAACTCAGAGGGTGGGGAAGGGGGCATTTCCTGGGCAGGGGTCAAGCCCCCTGCCCCCACCCATCGCCCCCGGAATACGTGAGACAACCTGAACACATCTGGAGTAGTTCAGGATCCTGGAGGCTCTCCCTTAGCTTACTGAGAGCCTGGAGGCACTCTGCCCTCCTGTATCCCCTCTTACCCTGTTCCCTCCCTCACACCCCACCCTCCAACAGTGAGACAACTGTTAGAGTGCTGGTTCTCTCCCTGCTTGGCTTGTGCAAGCGGCTCCTCCCCTTCCAAATTCCCACATCCCCACTCTCCCGCCAGGCCCAGGCCAGCGGGCAGGGCCGGCTGGGGCCCACCTGGCCTTCCTCAGTTTATCCAGTTTATCCAGCCTCAGTTTATCTTGCCATGGCCAAGCCTTGGATTCCTTTCAGCTCTCTCGGGACACACCCTGTGCCTGTTGCTGGGTTGGGAGGAGGGATGGCGAGGGTGGGCCGGGCCCTGCTTCAAAGCGCTCATGACCAGGAGGAGTGGGAGCCAGGGAGGTGACACACCAGGCCAGCAGTTGCAGGGATGGCTTTGAGGGCTGTGGGGTCATTTCCCCAGGCTGGAGGAGACTTTTTGGGAAAACCTCCTGGAGGACTTTGGGTGGCTTGGGACTGCAAACCGAGGTAACCTGACTGCGGGATTAAGGCACCACTGCCAAGCAGCAGGAGAGTGGCAGCTCCAGGTGGGGCTTTTAGTCTGGTAGAGGACTGGATCGTGGGCAAGTTGGGTTCTCAGGCCTCAAGGAGGCAGGGAGACTGGCTCTGAGGCCACTGAAAAGACGAAGAGGGGAAGACCCGTGGGGAGCCCTGGGGACTTCTCAGAGCCAGCCGGGGTCACCCATCTGGCCTCAGCTGAAGGTTTCTGTCCCAGTTGGCAGCAATTTCCCACCCTGGACGGCCAGAGTCCGGTGGTACTGGTGGGCTGGCAGGATGGTCATCGCAGCTTTGTCTCAGTGGCCCATTAAACTGCCCCATCTGCCCTTTGTTTCGTGTCATGCTCTCTGCAAACAGTCACCCTAATGGACCTATGAAGGGCAGTGACAGATATGCTTGTAATTCAGGCAGTGCCCTCCAAACACCGGGGATGGGGGGCTCTAGTCCAGGACAGGGTGGCCTTGAGGCACACCTCAATCAGGGGGCCAACAGCCTGTTTCAAGCATTGTGCAATCGTAGCCTCGGGTTACCCTGCACCCACAAGCCAGGCACTGCTGTCCACACCCCATCCTCCCCACCCCAAGGCACGGGGTTCCCAAGGCACGGACTCTCAGGGGTCACAGCAGCAGGTCAAAGTCGATCTCAGAACTCAGGCTCTGGACCATTGCTCCACAGCGGATATAAACTTCTATGAGACCGAGGGCCGGCATTTAAGTTCCTGCAGGCTTACTATTTTAGAAACATGCTCAGGCGGCCCTTGCTGGCTTCGGCTCTGGTGAAGCGGCTGGTGTTGGAGCCATGGGCACCCCTCCCTCCCCTTCCCTCCTCCTTCCCCTTCTCCCCTCTCCCCCCCCAACACCTCGGGGTCGCAGGTGTTGGCTCTGGCAGGGAAGGCGCCTCCGGACCCCCAGACCTGGGCCTGAGTCCGGGGAGACATCAGCAAGATGGCAGGCGAGCAGCGCCCGGGCCTGAGCCCCCAGGCACGGAGACCCGGCCCCGGGCCCCTAGGGCGCTGCGGAGCAAGCTCCCTGGAAAGCTGGGGGGCAGCTGCAGGGCCGAGCGAGGGCGCGGGCAAAGTTGGTGGCATTTCGCTCGCCCCCCGCCCCGCCCCCACGGCAGGCACGCCCCCAGTGCCCGCTCCTGCCCGGGGGGCGAGAGGAGTGGGAGCCGGCTCCGGCCGGGGCGGGGCCCGCGGGCCGCGGTCTCACCTGACTCGGCACCGCCGCTGGGGTCCAGGCTGCGACCGCGCCGTGCCGGCGACGACTGCGGGCCTGCGGGGCGGGGGCCAGGGTGCAGGCCGAGCCGCCCGAGGGCTTCTGGGAACTGGGCTGAGCTTCTGGGGACCGGGCTGGGCAGGACGGGCCGTTCTGGGGGCGCTGCGCGGTGTGACCTCGCCTCAGGCCACGGACGGGTCAAGGTGGTCACCTTAACCTCGTGTCTTGGGACCGCGGTTTAAAAGCTTAACTTTTAAAAAATACACCAGCACTGCACACCTGTCATAGAACGGTCAAAACCAGAACACTGACACCACCCAGCACCGACAAGGGCTGTCCAAAATATACAGAGAACTCAAGAGTGGCAGGAGTTGAAATACCCACGAACCGTAGAGGCTTCTTGCAGAAGCCGGAAAGCTAGAGTTGGGAGTGAAGTATGAACAGGGCCACTTCCCAGTGAATGGTCATTCCAGGAGCCAGTTTGAGGACCCACTCCCCAGTCAAAAGACGGAATAAGAAAAAGGCAAAATGATGAAGAACCAAGCATCAGCTGTCAGGAAAGTATTTCCCTAAAGATACGTTTAAGTTTTGTGGTTTAAACCCAACACCTGCATCTCTCAAATCTCATTTGAACTGTGTTAATGCCAAGTTAAGACCAGATAGGATGCCAAGGAAATCAAAAAACATCATTCCTATGCATGTTCCGTGGCCCACACAGCACACCCACCCACACCTCCATCCTGGTGGAGCAAAATGAGAAATGGACCACACTGCTGGATGGAGCCATTATAAACGAAATCAGCCTGCCATCTCTGCAGCCTCAAACTGATAAGCACACCAGAACTCATTTATAATTGCTTACTTCTACTTCACAATATTGCTCCCAGTGTTTCTGTTCTCTAAAACAAAGTCCATTAACGTTGCATTATTTTTTAATAAGCTTTAAAATTTACGTTGATGGAATTTTGTCCTCAACTCAAGTAATTTGGCCATCCCCACACACGGCTGAGTTCCAACCGCCCGGCTGAGCGGCTAGAACTGTCCTTGGTTGGGATCATTCCAGGCTCTGCTGCAAGGGCCCTGGGCCTGCAGGAGGCCTGGGTGGCTGGCCCAGTCCGATGGCAGCCACCTCTGCAGCAAAACCAGTCACCTGGGGGCTGGGATGGGAGGAGAAAGACGCGTTTGTTTCAAACAAAAAAGGAAACAAGGTTAAAATGAAGTTTATTTTCTTGATTTTTTTGTTTTGTTTTGTTTTTTAAATAAAACTGTTTGTGAAACAGCTATTTTATCCCCACGGCAGAGTGACCCCTGAAAGATGCACTAACCCCTTCTTAAGGCCTTAACAAGATTTTTTTTTTTGTACTTTTTTCTTCTTTTTTTAAAACTCAGTTAAAAATTATACAATTTACAAAACAAAACAACACAACATAGAGAACCATGTAGCATGGGGCTGCTCAACTGACAGGCTCCCTTTTCCTTTATAAAAATGAAAGCAAAAGAAAGGGTGGAGTGGGTGCTCCCGGTCAGCTTACCCAGCGTGACCACAGCTGACACCGCCCCTCCCTGTGTCAGCTCCCGAGACTGAGGTTCCTCCAGTCCACCCTGGGGGTCAGGGCACAACAGTGCCTGAAGCGTGCCCAGGGTGGCCATCCCTTGACCCTGCTGGCTGAGCCGCTTTGGGGGGACGCTCGGGGTTCTCACCGGCCAAGAACCCAGGACACATCTGTGACCTGCAGGACATCTGCCAATGTCCCCCCCCCCCCGCAAAAAAAAACCAACTTAAATAATAAATAAATAGTGTTTCTGGAAATGAAAAAGATTTATTTTTGTGTTTAAACATCATTCTCCCATTCTTGAAAACACGGACCATCCCCCACTCCCCTCCCCCTCGACCTTCCCACTTTGAGACAAATTACTGACAGAGACACGGTTTGGTGTGGGGTTTGGTGTGGTTCGTCTGTTCTTCCGACCCCGGGTCTAGAGCCTCTGAATTGTGTGAGCTGGGCCAAGGATCTAAGCCACCCCTGTCCTTGTGAGATCAGAGTTTGTTCGGTTCAATTTCATATTTAAATTTCACGTTATTGGAACAAATTTGGAGTTCTTTAACTAGATCATTTTAAAATAGAATCAAAAGGGATAGCGCACCTTTCATTTAAACAAAGTCTTTTCAGACTAAAAATAGATTTATATATATATATTTTTATCCCTCCCTTTTAATTCCCCCCACCCTTTCCCATCATCCCCCTCCCCCCTCCCCCCACACTGTCACTATGGAGATTGTGTCCATGGAAACAGCCATTCCAACTTCTTGGGTCTTTCTTTCCTGTGGTGTCACCGGTTTGAGAGTGATGTGAGAACTTAGGGAGGAAGTGCTGGCGCGGGCAGGCGCGGGGGGCAGGGCGGGGCAGGGTGTGGCCACACAGGAGGACCGTTTCCGTTCCATCACGAGTGTCCACCACCTTCTCATCTCCACAGTCTCACCTGCAAGACAAGCAGACACTGGGTGCCGGGAACCTCTGCTTGGTGCTGCAGCCCACAGCCCTGCTCTGTGGTGGCGCTGGGGGGACGGGAACATGACTGCAGGGTCCAGCAGCTGGTGCTGGAGACACCCAGGGCCGAAGGTTTAGCCGGCTGTGTGGCCCTGGGCCTGCAACAGGGGAAAGACAGCAACGACCTGGCCAGCTGCAGCGGGAATGGACTCGGAGCGCCCCTCCCCAGCACACGGAGGGGGCCGAGCCCAGGAGAGACTCCCCTGACCCCCACGGTGGGGCAGCTCTCAGGGTGACCCTTGCTCAGGACACTGCCCCCTGGGGCCTACAGCGGGACTCAGCACGTGGGCCTGGGGACCTGTCCTCACAGAGGTGGCTGAGCACCCAGCTGTCTGTGGAAGAACCCGCTCAGGACCACGCCCGGGGTGCCTCCAGCCACAGGCGGCTCTCACACCTAACAGAGAACACTCTGGGGAGCTTGGATGGGAGGGCGGCTCTCAGGTCACCCTCTGGGGCTCCCCAGGCCCTGCCACTGGCGTCTGTCTCTCCTTCCGGCCCGGGCTCCAGGCTTAGGAAGACTCTCCTGGTGACCACGGAGGGTATGCGGGCTTGTACCAAGGGCCGCCTCAAGATACTTCAAGAGTCCTTACATATGCAAAGATCTCAGAGACACAGCAGTTTCCGAGGAATTCAGTCCAGAAAAATTAAGCCAAAAGTCACGGGTGGTGACACCCTTGTGTGTGGGGGAAGGGGGGCTCACCTGGCTTCTTCCTGAAACCCTTTCCGGTGCCCTCCACCAACCAATAAACCTCAGGAAAACCCAGGCATCATCAGTCCCTTTTCTGCTTCTGTAAAACTTGCTAATACACGAACTAGTTAAGACTAGCCTGTGTGTGCCAGCTAAGAACGACCTCCCCGCCCGCCCTTGCCAGGAGGAGAACGTGACTCAACAGTAAGAGACCTGCAGGGCAGCAGGGCAGTGTCGCCGCCCTCAGGTGAGAGCAAACCCTGGGCTCCGGCTGCCTGGGCCAGTGGCAGAGCCGTCCTGCTACGGGCCACAGTGTGGCTTCCCCCGCCCCCAGAGGGTCACCCCAGTGCCCCCTCCGCCAGCACGGACACCCTCCAGGACAGTTTCCTTAGGCTGAAGCTGGCAGGAAGAGGGAGAAGTGGCCTTCTCTGGTGTCACCCCAGGGACCAAAGGCCCTCTTTCAAAGCAGTGCCAGGGCAGGGCTGGCAGGGCTGGCAGGGCGCCTCAAACAAGGAGCAGAAGGCTCAAACCCTGCTGGGGATGTGGGCCGCCGGCGGGAACCGAGGACGGGTGCCCGCACATCCTGCGAAGCCTGGCTCATGGAGCGAGGGCCCGGGGGGCTCTGCCCTCTCCCCAGAGCTTGTCTTGGCACCAGGGTCTGCCTGGCTGGAGGGCTCCGCAGGCTGCTGGCCCTGGGCGCCTTCCTGTGGTGCCTCTGGGGGGCCCGGTGGTCCGTCCACACTCCCTACCTGCGCCCGGCCTTCCAGCCTTCCCTGCAGGGACCTCCCCAGGGTCTGATACTTGACTGGCCCAAACACCTGGTACCCTGAATGTAATGGGACTCTAACTTCTCCGTCATTCCTAAAAACTATTCCTTTAGTAGGAAGAATGGGAAGAAAACTCTTGAAACATCTAGCAGGGGCTAGGCACTATGCTAGAAGCCCTACAGACATTACCTCACTGGAACACTGTGAGCCCCCACTATCTTGGAGACAAAGCCCCGGGCTGGTTTGACTTGGGACTGGGGCTCATGGCCAGCAAGCTCCTCTGACTGGGCCCCTGGGACTCTGCCTTGGAGTCCCCATCGCTGCATGTCTTCTCCAAAGGTGCCAGACGTGGCCGAGGCGGCAGCACCCGGGCAGCTGCGGCCCGTGAGTGAGCGAGCGGCCTCTGTGCTGAGGCCTCTCTCTTCTCTGTAGAAAGGCACCGGCACACGTCCGGCTGTCGATGAACGATCCGGCCTTCATCCCAGGCCAAAGCGTTCCCATCAGCCTCCTCCTGCTGCCCTTCAGCTTCACCTCGGCCGCCTGGACCCGGGCAGGCCCCCCACCTGGCTGAGGCTGCCCTCATCTTTGTAAGCTGAGACCCGAGGATGCTGTGGAGCGCGTGAGGAGCCAGCGCCCTCCTCCACAGGGGGCCGCCCCATGATGACAGGAGCCACCATGTGCCCCTGCCCCCCCCGAATCCTGGGTCAGTGCATAAAGAGGCCGAGACAGCTGCCCCTGGCCTCCTGGAAGGACTGCCCAGTGGAGACGCAGAAGGTACGCAAACATACCAGCGACTGGAAATGGTGGCGACACCAGGCAGGCGGCAGTGTGGGGACAAGGGGGCTGGGAAGGCTGCTGTGAGGAGGTGCCCCTGAAGCTCAGACCCAGAGAGGAGACGAGGCACAGCGCTGCGGCCCAGGGAGCTGAGAGCGGGCACAAGAGCCCCAAGGGAGGAGGTCAGGCTCCCAGGGCCCTCGGAGGTGAGCTGAGGAGCCTGCACTTGGCCCTACAGGTGGCAGGAACTTCGAGTCGAAGAGAGACAGGAGCCGGTGCAGAGTGGCAGTGCATGGGGGGCTGCGGGGGGCTGGTGTTGGGGGGAGGGAAGGGGGGCCCGGGCTGTGACCCCACGCACGGGGGCTGCTGCGTGCCGCCTGCTCCACCTGGCACCCAGGACAAGGAGGAACTGGATGGAGGTAAAGGCTTCCCGCCCACTGGGTGGGGGCTGGGTGGGAATGGGGTCTCCAGATGAGAGGGGAGGATGGGTTGCCAGAGCCCCACCCACTAGCTGCCTGGAGCCGGGGAGAGGGCGGCAGTGGCTGGCCAAGAGCTCCAGCGCCCACAGACCCGGGAGGGGGGGGCCACTGACCTTTCCTCCTGGGCACAGCTGCCCTGGGGAGGGACAAGCACCAGGCACCTCAAGTGGTAGTGGGAGATGAGAACTCGCATGTCCATGCCCCCAGCCCTGGGGTTTTCTGCCAGACAGGGCGGCACCGGGCACGGTGGAGACACTTCTTAACTGAATCCTCACCAGGCTGGCCACTGTTAGTCCTCCTTTCACAGAAGGAGACACTGAAGCACAGAGACACTGAGTGGGCTGACCCTGTCACACAGCGCTCTCCACACCACAGGAGTAACTGCTGGCCCTTCCCCATCTTGTGATGGTGGATCTGCGTCCCCAGCACAGACCCCAAGGTGAATGCTCCCCGAGGGGAGCGGCTGCGCCTGTCCCTCACGCTGGGGCTCCCTGCAACCTGCGGAGTGCGGAGGGGCAACCCAGGAGGAGGGCCCTGCCTTGCAGGGAAGACATGACGACAAGCACTTCCGGGGGACGAGACGGCGTTCTGTCCCTCCCTTCCCTCCAAGGGGGAAAGGTCTACCTCAACAGACTTGAAACAACCCCAAACCGAGGGACTGGCCACTTAATCACTCAGTGCCTCATTTCTTTGATATTAACAGACAGCAACGCCAACCCTGCGAGGAATGAACCATGAGGCTTGTTGGCCTGTGAAAGCCGAGGGCTCTGTCAACTGCCACAGCCCAAGAATGGGCAGAGAGGATGAACAAAATTAAAACTTCCAAGAGGAAACTGGGCCCAGACTTCCTATTTGTCTCAAACACAGGCTGGGATTCCAGGACAGGAACAAAAGGCCTCAAGTAAGCTGTGGTTCTCCCATAACCGCCTCTTCCCAAACACTTCTGGGAACACTCCCCGCGGCCTCCACTCCAAGTGGCTCTAAACACTGGGGCCAGGAAGGTGGCAGAGCCGCCCAAAAACAGTGACGCCATCAAGCCCAGGGACACGCGGAAGGGCCAACAGAAACGGGCCTGGAAACCACCCAGACTGCTGCTGGCCTGAGGGTCACTGGACCCCGCGAGTTCTAGCAACGCGGAGAGCTCCACGGGTCGGCCAGCCTCCTACCCCTCTGCACGCTCCACTCCCAGCCCCTGCCCCGGAAGAGCAGCAGAGAAAAGAGCGCGCGGAGTCCTCACTGGGCACCTTCACGAGAGCGCTGTAACCCCATGGGCCCCACAGACTCGTCACCCAGCACAGGGCCTTCTCTGGAGGCTGGTACCGGGACCCACCTAAGAAACAAGTGACTTCCCAGACGAAAACTACCGTGTCCCGAGATGAATTTGAGGCAGACTCCCGCCCCTTGGAACAAGGATGCTCAGTCGGGTCCGACTCTTTGAGACCCCATGATAGACTGCCAGGGTCCTCTGTCCATGGGATTTTTCAGGTAAGAAAACTGGAGTGGGTAGCCATGCCCTCCTCCCGGGAATCTTCCTGACCCAGGGATCGAACCCAAGTCTCCTGTCTCCTGCACTGCAGGCGGATTCCTTAACCGCCAAGCCCCTGGGGAAGATTTGTAACAAGAGTGAGGGAACACTCCAGAAACTCGGGCACACAGTGCTGCCCTGGAGAGCCAGGCCGTGCACACTTGTGTGGGCCGCAGACGCCGAGTAAACCCAGATGCCCTCACCTGAAGAGAAGCCTTAGCGGACATTTCTGAGACAACCGGCCGCCTACCCGGGCCTGTAGAAGCAAGTGCCCCAGGTCACATTTTGCTTTTCCCTCAGTGACTCAGTAAAGAGAGGGAGAATGTGGAAGGCGGGGTGGGGTGGGCACCGCGGGCCCACTGCTTCGAGAGGCCCAAGTCGTATAATCCTGCTCTCACAGGCACACGCTACCAGCCTGACCACGAGCCCAGAGACACACTCACGGAAAGCACAACTCAATCTCCCGAGATTTTTAAAAGTAAAATTAAATGCGGTGCTGAAGTCTACTAAATCTTTGAGGGGATTTTCCTTCTCTTTGTCGTTCCATGAAAGCACTCTTTCATAGCACTGGGAGGTGGGGGAAGATTTCACATAACAAAACTTGGGGAATTTTTTGTTTTTCAAAGGAGAGCTCACTCAAAGGTTTAGAGCAGCGCAGTCGCTAAGTTGTGACTCTTTGCAACCCCACGGACCGTAGCCCACCAGGCTACTCTGTCCATGGGATTTCCTAGGCAAGAATACAGGAGTGGGTTGCCATTTCCTTCTCCAGGGGATCGTCCCGACCCAGGGATGGAACCTGCGTTTCATACACTGCAGGCAGATTCCTTCTGGCTGAGCCACCAGGGAAGCCCAAGCTTTAGAGACATCAAGCAAACTAAAAAAGAAAAGATCTCTGGTGAGAAGCCTTTTTGAGATGGGGAAAGAGCGAGGGCTGCAGGCAAAAGCGCTCCCCACCTTAGAGGCTCCGTCCTGGAAGCCAGCTGCCCCCAGGAACCCCACCCAAGGCCTGCCTTCAGGAACAGCCCCCTGGACCCTAGTGGACAATAGTATCATTTTAAAGCCCCACATTATCTTTCTACACGTATTCTGGGGGGGCTAAAGCAACAAACGGAGAAGTGCTTTATCCACCGGGTGTTGGCTCCATGCAGTTAGAAACCGTGGTGCCGCCTGGCCCCGGCGAGCAGGAGGCAGAGGCCATGGCACCCCCTTGCAGCCCGCAGGGGTGGCGGCCCCGACTCACCTGTGCTTGCTGTACTCTCCATTCCCACGAGCACACTGCCCCCCTCACCCCCGCTCCGACTGCTCTGTGCTGAGGCTGCCTTTCGCTGTCTTGTTCTGCAAGGGGGGGACAGGGCATGGGAGGGGAGGCTGATGCCGGCCAAGCCAAGGAGACGAGACAGGAGGGACAGAGAAGGAGCGTGCGGATCGGGCGGGCGGGGGTGAGGCGAGGAACGCACATGGAAAAGGAAAGAGAAAGCAGAGAGTCAGTACTGAACGGCATACAGGAGATACTCAGGACAGGGTCTGCTGAGGCAAAATGTGACCCTTCGAAAAGGGAAGTTGAAAAAATAAAAATACAAGTTAAGTAAAAAATGAAGAGAACATTGTTAAGATCCAAGGATCCATCTCGGGAAATAATTTTTAAAGAAAAGCATCAGTAAGCATCCTTCAGAAGCAATTGAGGGCAGACCGTCAGGATGACCTCTCTCTAGTACCTTCTGGCCCCACTGGGCAGAGACTGAAGACTGAGCACGAGTGGCCACCAGGGGTCAGTGTGACCTCAGCCAGAGGAGGGCCCGCTGCAGGAGCGCCCGGTGGAGGTCTCCACCAGCCCAGTCCTTCCCTGGGTGGGGAGAGGGCTCCCTTCTCCACACCCTCCCCTCGCCACAGGCCATTCACACACTCCGCCTGCATCTTCCTTCCCTTCCTAAATTTGAGAGGCGACCAAGAGACCAACTCTTGAACCAAATGCAGACACCAGGGGCTGTGTCCGCGGAAGCAGCACCTGGTGGGGACGGCGCTTCCCTGAGAGCCGGCCTCTGCTCTGCATCCAAGGCCCAAGCCAACCTCACCCCACGCCAGTCTGTGGTCTGGGGCCCCACTAGACTAAGGCAGAAACCAGGAGTTTCACGTGTTTCTCTTAACAGACAAACTCCTTCTCCCCGGCTCCCCCACCACACAGTGCCAACCCCACATCACAGGGCTCCCTCCCGCTTGCCCCTCCGCCCACCGAGCCCTGGCCTGAGACTGGATATCTGGTCTCCAGGCCTTTCAGGAGGAGCCCCCGACCCCCAGTCCTGTGGGGACCACCGGCTCTGCAGGCTGACTCACCTTGTGCTTGGGGCACCTCACCGAGAAGTTCTCCTCGTGGAGCAAACAGTCTGCAAGACAGAGGGGGCAGTCAGGAGGAGCCTGGCGTGGGCACAGCCCGGGGCGTGCGGTGGGGGGCCCCGGGAGACAGAGGGGGCAGTCAGGAGGAGCCTGGCGTGGGCACAGCCCGGGGCGTGGGGTGGGGGGCCCCGGGAGACAAGAGGGCCCCACTGTGATTTCTAATAGAGAACATGAGAGACACCCCCAAATAACCATGGCACCTCCGCATGGCGGAACATCAGTCGGTTAGACAAGGTTTCAGAGTGGGGGAAACACGATGCCAACTGCTCAGATACACACATGCGCGAGTACACTCCCGTTTGTCACAGTGTTTATATACGTAAAAAAGGACAAAGGAAATCTACCAAAATACGACACTCCCCAAAATCTCACTCTTTGGACAGTAAGATTACAGGTGACATTAATTTTATTTTTTCTGTATTCCCATGATCAGATCCTGCAGGCCTCTTTCCTCCTGTCGAGTCACAGGTCAGAGGCAGAAAGGAGGCCAGGCCCAGCCCTGCTGCTGCCCTCTCCCCCCAACCATGGAGATGCTGGAGAAGCTCCGCAAGCCATGCTAAGGGCTTCAGAGGAAAGTTAAACCCCACGAGGGGCTGTGAATCCTCAGCCCTAGAGCCAGAGGTGGTGGCAGGACATTAATGCTGGTCACATGTTCTCAGAGAGCTCCCGGGCACCACAGCAGGAGGCGGCACGGTACCTAGCTTTGTTAAATTTACAATTTAACTCAGCCTTAAACAGAGGGCCAGAGGAGCAGCCTGTGTAGCCATGGCTTTCAAGTGAAGTAATAATAAGCAAGGGGACACACAAACGGAGACTCCTGAGGCCCTCTACATTTTATATAAACCAGCAGAGACCCCCTCACAATTTGGCTGAGCCATCTCCCCTCTGGAGTCCCAGGATCCTAGGACTGGGCGGGTTTAGTCCTCTCAGCCCCAGGCAAGCCTGAGGGCATGGGATACAGCAAGTCCTGCTCCTCTGCCTCACCCCCTAATCCCAAGCAAACAGCACGGCAGTAAATGAAATGTGCTAATTTACAACCCACAAGTACACAGTGTGACCCAGGCTCCTGCCCCTCCAGTTGTCCAGAGAACTCCCGGACAGCAGGGACGGACAGCTGGAGCCCGAAGGGGGTGCCTTCGCCTCACCTGGGCGGTGGCCGCAGCATGCCGGCAGAGAGCACAGGCCTCGAGGGGAGAGGCCACCCTCCCACCCCAGGGGTTTACAGAAATGAGGAGGGGGCGTGTGAGTTGGGAAAGATACCATCAGGAAGGCAGAGGTCTGAGAGGGCCCTCACAGCGCCAGGGACCAGTGCCCAGCAGCGATGAACCATTAGTAAAATGCTTCTAGTTAGGAAACATGTTCCCTCAAAGTTAAAAAGCAAAAAAGAAATAAAACAATAGAAGTGCATGCTAAAGGCAACTTGGGACTAATGCCTGGTACTTCTGGAAACGGAGTGTCCTGAGCCAATCTACCAGGCCTTCTGGCAAGGCCTCCCATGCAGGCAAAGGCGCTCCTCGTCTGGTGAGGTCACGGCCCGCAGGACATGCCCTTTCGCTTCCTGGCAGGAGAGCAGCACAGCTGAGGAGCGCAGACACCCGCGGGCCGGGAGCCTCCGCCAGGGGCGATGACGAGGGGTGGGAGGCCCACGCAGGCGCCCAGCCCCACGCGCGGCCACTGGCTTGCTCCCGTGAGCCCCTGGCTTACACGGCGCAGTGGCCGTCGGTGCTTTCCCGTGGTGAACTCAGACCACCACACAGGCCGGCAGAGACTCACCAGGATGCCGAGCCGGCAGAGTGGCTTCCAGACACGGACGCCAACACACCAGGCCGGCGCTCTGCTTTGAGAATCCTCTCTGGGCGTAGGGGCAGAGGACTCTGCTGAGCTCCTCCCAACAAGCTTTGTGGAGCCTCGGATACCCAAGTGCACCCACATACACTCCAGCTAAGGTGGTGAACCCCAGAAGGGAGAAAACGGAAGGATGTCTGGTGTACTTGGGAGCTGCCAGGCCCCGGCAGTCTCCAGCTCAGCTACAGTCTCTTGGGGCTGCACTGAGTCCTCACACTGGCAAACTCCAGGCTGGCACTCAGGGACCCACCAGCCTTACCCCGCCTCACTGAGGAGCAGTCTCCTGGGGCTGGAGGGAGAATAGGGCAGAAGCAAGGCCTTGAACTGGCTTCCGTGGTGCAGACAGCTCCTCTCCAGGGAGCGGCCAGACCACCAGTTGTTTCACAAAACCCATCAGGGGCTCTAAACCTGCTGCCAAGATCAAAGTCGGCAGAGAGAGCAGCTTTAAAATGCTGTGGGAAGGGAGGCTGCAGGTGAAATTCGCAGCTGTGTTTCCTCACGAAGCCCCTCTAGGCAAGATTCTTCCTGCACAGTGGGGTTACTGCTGAGCCGCCACAGGTCTTCTGTCTCTGCCCTCTGTGTTGTGGCTCGCTGCATTAAATACGTTCCATCTCTTCCTTTTAACTGGTGCTCACGCTCTTATTACTGCCTCTTCTGGGAGACAAATCCCGTGTCTGTGACGTAATGACCAGCACAACACAGCGAACCACGACGTCACGAATGTGCGACCCCGGTGAGCAGGAGCCACAGAGCCTCAGGTTTCCATGGAGGTGCACCCAGAGGTACAAGTTTCCCCTTCAATACCAATGGCTCTCTAAGGTTTGGGCAGCTGGCAAGTAGGCAGAGATGAAAATGCTAAACTGTTCCTTAGTCTGCCCAGAGATGGGGGACCTGAACTAGAGGACTTATTTTTATTATAATTAGAAAGAAATCAATGAAGGTTTTTCTGGACACAAAGACTCACCACTTACAGAATTCCTGGGAAGACTGTGGATAAATCCAGGCAACAGTCCAGAGTGACGCGGGCTCTGCATCACTGTGACTCAGGTCATCAGAGAGACCAGCAAATACCCCAGACACGGTCACCCTGTGAAGCTGCTGCTCTGGGGCCAGCTCCGCGTGGAGCAGAGTGTGCAGCGGCCAGGGCAGCAAAGCCAAAGGGCCACGGCTCAGACCAGACAGCCTCCCTCTACCTGCACACTCGGCCACCAACTTCTGCCAAACAGAGAGGTTACCAGCTTACCTGGCAGGCCACACCAGACAGGCTCAAAGAGAGCCACGAGGAAGTCACTGACTTCCTAACCCTCAGCTGGCAGAGTAGGCCCTGCCTTTCCCAAAGAACCCCCACTGCCCCGCCTGACAAAGGTGGCGCCGAGCCTGTGCTGCCCGCCACCGAGGGAAGTAGAATAAAACCTCAGTCTCTCCCTTCCACTGGCTACCTTCCGATCGCTCAGTGGTGATACGTGGCTTGTGGCTGCCGTACTGGACAGCACAGGTCTAGAACATTCCCCCACGGCAGCAAGTTTACCGAGCAGCACTGCTCAGTCCCTGGAGGAACCACCTGGAGGCAGTGCCCCTGTGCGCACCGGGAGCGCGCCTGCAGGGGGCGAGGCGGCCTGCCTGCTGCTCACCTGGCGCTTCTGGGCAGAGCCCTCCGCTCACTGGCCAAGAACAGGAGAGGTAATCCTCGCTGCGTTTCCCCCATAAAACTTACAAACCACCACCAAAAACCTGAGACTTAAAAATCTCCATTTAAAGACCACGGAGGCTAAGCTAGAAAAAGAAACGCAACATTCTGACAGAACCCTGACTGTATCATGAAAATGAGAAAAGGCAGTGGTTGGCCCTGAGAAGGAAGGACTTAGTGGCTGTTCTGTTACAAAACACCCCAGACTGTGGTCCCGGTGAGTTACACTCAGACTCAACCTGGAAACATGCAGAGGAGGACAGAGGACGGAAGGGACACCCTGGAACCCAAACCTCCTGAGCGGACGTTTCAAGGCTCTCTTCTCATGCCCACTTTCCCCTCTGGCCACACGGGGCCCTGGCCACCAGCTGCCCTTCAGCGCGTGCAAGCATACTTTCACCAGAATCTAACTTCAGCATAAAGTGAGAGCGTTATCTTTCTCTATCTTTCTTGGTTTTGGGCTGTGCCGTGTGGCTCGTGGGGTCTTAGCTCCCAACCAGGCACTGAACCTGGGCGCCTGGCAATGAAAACCCAGAATCCCACCCACTGGACCACCAGGGAATTCCCTTTCTTATTCTTTTCAGCTGCAGCCCCTACAGAAACCTGGAAAGAAGAGAAAAGGGAGGGGGAAAGGAGGGACAATGAGAAGGATGTGCGAGGCATGCAGGTGACCGGGTGAAGGGGAGTTGAGAGGAACGCGGCCTCCTCCTTGCCCGCCGGGTAGACTCCAAGTGCTCGGTCCCTCTGCACGGCTGTCACTGCTCAGCCCCGCGCTCCGCCAGCACTCTCATCCGCCTTCCCTCCCCTCTTGCTCCCTCCACCCTGACTGCCAGCGTTATGAGCACCTGCCGGCTGAGGGTGTCAGACCCATCTAACACTCAACAGGTAGCTGGTGAAGACAATCAACAAAGAGCTATGAGTCAGGAGAAAGAAAGAGGATTCTCCACGGCCCTGAAGCTCTGAGTCAGACTCGAGTCTCCTGCACCGCTCCCTGGATGGCACTTCTCAGGCAGAAGGGATCCTTCTTCCAACAGTTGTCACACTGCAAAACCCCACTCTGATTACCTCCAGAGACCTGGAGAAATGTCTGACAAAATCCAACACCAGTTCATGATAAAAACACATCAAACTAGGAGCAGAAGGGAACCTCCTCAGCTGCATCAAGAAATCTATGGGAACCCGACAGCTGTTACCTCAAGGGGTCGGGAACAAGGCAAGTGTGCCAGCTCTGGTCACTTCCACCCAGCGTTATGTGGAAGATCCAGCCAGAGAACTAAGGTATCTATCTGATGGGAAAAGAAGTAAAAGGACCTATCTGCAGGTGACGTGTCTTGTCTATAGACATCCACCAAACCACTATTAGAACTGATCAACGAGTCGAGCAGAGTTCCAAGATCCATGATCAATACTTGTACCTTAATCAACTATACTTCTATACACTCACAGTGAACACTCTGAAAACTGACTTACAAAAACAATTCTATTTATAATTGCACTAGAAACAATAAAAATACTTAAGAATAAATTTAACAAAGAAAGTGCAAAACGTCTACTCTGAAAATTACAAAGCACTACTGAAAGACTGAACTAAATGGAAAGACAGACACCTCGTGGTCTTGGCTTGCAAGACACATTCCTACCAAGACGGTGCAATCCCTGGTCGACTTTCAGAATCAGTGGAATCCCTATCCCAGTTTCAATGGCTGTTTCCCCTCTCACCCACAAAAATGGACAAGCTGATCCTAAAATTCATCAAAGAACAGTAAAAGACCCAGAAGAGCCAAAAAGTCTTGAAAAAAAAAAAAGGAACAAAGCTGGAGGACTCACACTTTCCACTTTCAAAGTCTACTACAAAGCTACCATAATCAAAACAGTGTGGTACTGGAGAGTCCAGAAACAAGCCTATACAGCTACAGTCAACTGGTTTTCGACAAAGGTGACAAGGTCACTGAATGAGCAAAGAGAAGCCTTTTACACAAGTGGTTCTGGGACAACAGGGATCCATATGGGAAGGACCCCCTACTTCACACCATATACAAAAAGTAACTCAGAACGGATCAAAGACTCATGTAAGGGCTAAAACTAAAACATGGGTATAAATCTCTGTGATTTTGGATTATGCAATGGTTTCTTATATTTAAGAAAAGCAACAAACAGCATAAGCAGCAAAAGAAAAACAAACTGGATCTGCTCAATGTCATCAGCCATCAGGGATGTGCAAACCCAGTCACAAAACGAGACACCACGTCATGGTATCTTGTGAAATCATGGGGATGGCCACAGTGAAAAGACAGACAAAAACTGGTGCTGGTGACCATGGAGACCCTGGAGCTGCGCACGCTGCTCGAGGGGCGTCAAAGGACCCAGCCACTTCAGAGAATCTGAGCGGTCCTCAGACGGCTCAACAGAGTTACCACGTGGCCCAGGAACCCACCCCCAAGGTTTATGCCCAAGAGAAACGAAAACACTAAGTCCACACAAAGACGTGTCTATGAAAGTTCACAGCACCATTACTCATAATAACAAAGAAGTGGAGAACCTAAATGTGCATTTCAACAGAATAATGAATAAAATATGGTGTATCCTTACAATACAATACTGTGTGAAAGTAAGTACGGATACATGCTGTGATGTGGGTGAATCTGAGCATCGGGAAGCTACGTCATACAGAAGCCAGTCAGGAAGACCACAGAGCATGTGATTCCACGTACACGAAGTGTCCAGACCAGACAAATCCATGGAGACAGAATGCAGACGTGTGGCTGCCAGGGGTGGAGGGTAAGGAAGGGAAAGAGACCACCTTAAGAGGTGATGAAAATGCTCTAAAACTAATTGGTCTGTGCCTGCGCCACTCTGTGAATACGATGGTAAAAATCACTGAATTGTACACTTAAGTAGCTGAATCTTTAACAAATTACAAAACTTAAAAAAAATCACCCCATTTAATTCCTTTTCACTACCTTCTCTGCATTCCTTCAGAATTTACAAACAGAACAGGGTTAGATGAGACAAAACAAACTGTAAAGAAGACGGGGAATCAAAGTGCACGTCCCACCCTTCTGGTGTTCTGAACAAGGGTCTGTGGTCCCACCTTACCTGCGTCAATGGCACACGGGTAATGGTATCGGAAGGAGCAGCCTTTGTTGTAGCAGCCCAAGGTGGCGCCTGCCTCCTGGCAGTGGGAACATTTCTGCAAGGGAGGAAGAAGTCAGGCATGTCAGCATCCCAGACACCCTCTCCTCCAGGCCTGCCCCAGACCCCGTCGGTCAGACCTCAGCGCGTGTCTCTGCGGTTACCGGAGTCTGGCAGCAGGACGGGCCGTCAATTCCTTACCGCTCCTCACTGACCGCATCGTGGAAGCCATCCGGGAGCAGCCTTTCAGGCCAGGCCTCCCGAATGTTCACAAATAAATCAAACAGAACAACACACAGGCCCCCAGCCCTGCCTCTGGTGCCCCTGCTGTCTGCCCGCCCTCGAGCCCGCCTGTTCCGCCCTCCGTCCTCACCGCTACGGTGAGCTGCTTACAGATCCTGCCCATCTATTTTTGCTGTGGAAGTCTAGGGTAGGAGGAGAGGATGAGATAGTAGAGTTATATATAAGTCTTCTAGAATCAAAAGTGGAATTTGGTTTCTAGTTCCTATTTTTGTAAGAAGAATTTATTTTTATTCTGCTTATCCCAAATGCCCAATACAAGTATATTTCTCTTTTCAGAAAATACGGGCTCCTGTGTGCACACGGTATTTTTACACCCAAATCCTATTTTAAAGGCACTAGGAAACCTGCCATGAATTTCTGGCTGAGACATGATCCCGTAATTGAGATGCTCCTCCTCCTATGCTCAGGTTTTCATCAAGTGGGGCATGCCTCTAGCGTGTGATGCGGCCACCTTGCGTGCTCGCTGTGTGTCCTGTCAACAAGAATCACATGTGTGAAATGAGCCCCACTGGCCCCATGGAGGAAAGGCGTAGACTCCTCTGGTGGCTGAGGCCACATAGATGAGGCTACCTGAACGACGTGGACGCTTGTTCTTGATTCTTAGCAGTTACACGTGTGGAAAATGGCTTCCTCCCCCAACACACACCGCACCCCTGCTGGGACAAGGGGACCAAAGGGCACCCTTCCATCTTTGCTCTGTGGCCTGGGATGGCAGCCCATCCAGGTCCATGTGGCTCACGGGCCTGCAGCAGTCAGGAACGCCTCACTGAGTGGGGTTCGTGAAGCCCACCTGGACAGACCCATGGAATGGACACCCCTAACCCATAGCAGCAGCAGTAGGGTGACAGTGAGCTGGATCGAGCGCCCCTGATGCGGATGCCAATGGAGAACTACAGGGATGCCAGCAAGAGCACGGCCCTGAGCTCGCCCTGCAGCGCGTGGCAGGCGTCACCAGATGTGCCCACCTGGCCCTCATAACCAGCCTGTGACAGCCCGGCTCTCAGACGAGGTGCCTGGGGCATCAGAAGGGAAGTAACCCACGCCCGGTCAGAGCCGGTCCTGGCTGACCATGCCTGGCCTCCTCCTGCAGAGGCAACCGGGGCAGGGACAGGGTGGTGAGACAGCCCTGGAAGAGCGACATCCTTCCGGGTGCAGACAACCAGGCGCCCTCACACCCTTGCCAAGAAACACAAGACTTCCGACCCCAAGTGAACCAAGGGCAGCTGGCAGCGTCTCAGGTGGCCCTTGTCAGCGCCACAGGGCCTCTTCAGAACAAGGGTCTCAATCATCGCCAGCGAGAATGAACATGGCTGACTCCTCCACAGTCACCCACAGCCCTTTCTGCTATACCGCTTCTCCTAAAGGAGCCCTGAACGGTCAGCCACCCAGGGGGCTCAGGCTCGGGGCCCCGCCTACCCTGGTGGCCATTTAGGAATGGGTGTGTCAAACATTTCTGGTAGTAAAGTCTGAAGAGAACAGAACTTCTGAGAAAGTTTAGGCCTCTAACAAGGGACAGGACTTCTCACTCGGCCTCTGTGAGGAAGGGGTGGTGAGATCTGTCGCAACCATCTTTTCACCACAGGGTGACAGCCTGCGAGACAGAGCCCGACCGGCTGAATGCTGCGGCATGACAGGGCGGACAGAGCCCGGGCTCCTGGAACAGAACTGAGCGTCAGGACCGCCTTGTGTCCAGACCTGCTGAGGAGGACACTCTTCTCAAAACACACACACACACTCTTTAGTTTAGCTCTGTAACTTGCAGTCCAAACATCCTGACAAGCAGGAAGGGACCCAGGACTTGAGACCCTGCTGTATTTGGTGACAGGTGTGGACTCTGGAATACAAGCCACTCCCTGGTTAAGTGACTCCACTGCTGCCCATCTTTGTGCTGTTCTTGGTCAAAGTCTTAACCTTTGTCTCTTAAATCTGCAAACGTGGACCTGATAGTATGACCCACCTCACAGAGATGCTGGGAGGGCTGAATGTGTTAATCCAGGCTTTTAACAGTGGCTGAATCAAAAGTGCTCCGTAAACTGACCCAAGACCACCATGTGCCAGACACAGACTGACAAGCAGCCACCGGCAGAGCGGTCCTGTCATTTCCTTGGGTCTGAACACTGTCCATTTCCTTCCCACCTCAACACAGGCCCCTGTGCCCCTGGCAGGGCTTCACAAAACTTCTTGCCCCGAACCAGCCCACAGACACCATTTTTCTCATTAAAAAAGAAAAAAAGCAAACTCCCTCACCAGGAAATGACATCAATAAAATGATGCTTGATCCTTCTAACTAAAAAAAAAAAACAACAACATGCAATTAATTTACTGTATCACTTCCAGAGGAGAAAGACCCTGCAGGGCATATTCGGGCCTTAGAGAAAGGACCTCGACCAGCAGCATTGGCATCACCTGGAAACTTGTTAAAAATGCAGATTTTGGGATTCTGGGCAGACTGTAGAGTAGGTAGCACCAGGAACCTGTCTTCATGCCCAGACAATAACTGCACTGGTAGGATCTATCTGAGGTAACTGCTCCAGAGCACTGGAGTCTGCTGAAGGCCTGCAACTTCCCAGGGAGATGTGGATGGAAAATGGCAGTTGATTCTGCCCATTTCCCACTCCCAGCCAAGTGCAGGCAATCCACTTTTATGACTTTGCAAGTTAAGGAACCACAAAAAGAACAAACTAAACCCAAAGCTAGCAGAAGGAAGGAGATAATAAGGACTGAAAAAAAGATAAATGAATCAGAGAAGAACAGACTATAAACAGAGAAAACCCAAACTGAGGATGTCACTGTTGATTCTATAGAAATACAAAGGATTAAAGAGAGTACTGTGAGCAACTGTACACCAGTTAGCTGGATAATTTACATGAAATGGACAAATTTCCAGAAACACAAAATCTACCAAAGGTTAAATCACAAAACTCCTGAGAAAGAAACGCCCTGGACCCGATGATGGCTTCACTGGTAAACTTCACCCGGTGTTGAAGAAAGAACTAACACCTGCCCCTGTGAAACTTCTCCCAAAAACAGAAGAGAAGCGGGTATTTTCAAAATCATTCTAATGAGGCCAGCACTAGCAGATACCAAAGCCAGAAAAAGACAGACAGACAGACACACACACACATATAAACCCTACAGACTAATATCCTTTATGAACACTGATGCAAAAATCCTCAACAGAACACTAGCAAACAGAATTCAACAGCACATGGAAAGATTATATATCCTGACCAAGCGGGGTTCATTCCTGGACAGACAGCATTCCGTATGTACGGACAACATACAGAAATGGATCAGTGTAATATGTTACGTCAATGGCATGCAGGAAATAACGACATGAACGCCTCCATAGAGGCAGAAACAGCATCTGACAAAGTTTAACACCCTTTTATGATAAAAACACTCAATAAACTAGGAATAAAAGGAAACAAAATATATGAAAAACCTACAAGGAACATCATACTCAATGGTGAATGACCAGCAGTGTTTCTTCTAAGATGAGGAACAAAACCAGGACACTTGCTTTCACCACTTCTAATCAACATAATAAGTTCTAGCCAGAACAATTAAGAATGAGGAGGAAATAAAAGGGGTTCAAACTGGAAAGAAAAAGGTAAAATTATCTGTTCGAAGATATGAATCTTATGTTTATAGAAAACCCTAGAGTTCACACACACACAAAAAAACCCCTAAAACTAATAAATGAATTCACCAAAGTAGCAGGATACTAAGTTAACATAGAAAAATCAGTTGCCTTTCTATACACAAACAATCTGAAAAGGGAATTACAGAAACAATTTGATTATCAATAGCATCAAAAAGAATAAAATAGTTAAGTATTAACTATGGAAGTGAAAGACTTGTGCAAAGAAGACTATAAAATATTGCCAAAAGGAATTAAAGAAGATACAAATGGAAACACATCCTATGCTCACAGATTAGAAAAATTAGTATAATTAAAATATCCATAGAGTGACCTACAGAGTCAACACAATCTATCAAAATCCCAACAAAGTTTTTTTGCAAAAGTCGAAAAAGCTATTCTAAGCTTTATGTGGAATCTTTGGTGCTGTTGTTGGGCCTCATAGCTTGCAGGATCTTAGTTCTCTGACTAGGGATCGAATCCAGGCCCTCAGCACTGAAAGCATGGAGTCCTAACCACTGGACTGCCAGGGAACTCTCATGTGGAATCTTCAGGAAACCTGAGTAGCCAAGACAATCTTGAAAGAAAAAGAACAAAACTGGAGGACTCATGCTTCTGACTTCAGAGCTGTAGTAATCAACAGGGTGGCATCAGCATGAAACAGAGACATAGACCAAGAACAGGACAGAGAGCCCAGAAATAAATCCTTCCACATATGATCAGACAATTTTTGACAAGGTGCCAAGATCATCCAATGGGGAAAGCACAGTCTTTGCAACAAATGGTGCAGGGAAAACTGAATATCCACATGCAAAAGAATGAAGTTAGACTTTTACCTAACAGCACATACAAAAGCCAACTCAAAATGGATGAAGGACCTAGATGTGAGACCTAAGACAATGAAGCTCTTTGAAGGAAACATGACATCAAAGTTTCATGACATTGGATTGGCAATGATCTTTTTTTTTTTTTTTGGGTTATGAACCTAAAGCTCCACATAACAAAAAGTAGACAAATTAAACTTCATGAAAATTTTAAAATGTTGTACATCAAAATAACTGTCAACAGAGTACAAAGGCAACCTACAAGTTGGGACGAAATATTTAAAAATCATGTATCTGATAAGGGATTAATATCCAGAATCTATAGAGAACTCCTAAAACTCCACCAAGTAATAACAATAAAACCCTCAACCAAAACAAAGAACCCCAACCCATTTCAACAACGGGCCAAGGACTTGAATAGATACTTCTCCAAACGAGGTAGACAAATGGCCAAAAAACATAGGAAAAAATGCTCAACATCACTCACCAGTAACGAAGTGCAAATTAAAACCAAAACGAGGTACCACGTCACACTCGTAACTACTATCAAACAGAAAACAACAGTGTTGGCGAGGGTGTGGAGACACTGGAACACCTGGGCACTACTGGTGGGAATGCAAAATAGTACAAACACTGGCCAACTATACAGTAGTTCCTCAAAAAATTAAAAATAGAATTACCATATAAGCCAGCAAGTCCACGTTTGAGTATATCTCTCACCAAAATGAAAGCAAAGTCTGAAAAGTATCTCTACACCCTTGTTCATTGTAGCATTATCCACAAAACCCAAAACATGGAAGTAACAAGTGTCCACGGATGGATGAGTAGATAGTGAAGTGCGGGGTACACACACAAGGGAGCATTATTTGGTCATAAAAACGAAGGAAATTCTGTCCCACGCTGCACCATGAGGGCACTGTGCTAAGTAAAGTGAGTTAGTCAGCAAAAGTCAAATAGCACACGACTCAGTTTATATGAGGCATTTAGGATCATCACAGTCTAATGGTGGTTGCCACGGTCCAGAGGGAGGAGAAACGTGGAGTCTTGTCTAACGGATACAGTTTCAGTTCTACAGGATGAAAAGAGCTGTGGGAGTGTATGGTGGTGAGGCCGACACACAGTGGGAAGGTCTTTAATGCCACTCAACCATGCGCTTAAAAGCAGGTAAACCAGGACATCCGGTGGTTAAGACTCTGTACTCCCAGTGCAAGGGGTACGGGTTCAGTACCTGGTTGGGGAACTCACAGATCCTGCACGATGTGTGGCACAGCCAACAACAACAACAACAAACGGTTAAACCTACAGCAAACATCAGATTCAACGGTGAATAGCAGAAAGCATTTCCTCTAAGATCAGGGACAAGACAAGGACCCCCATTCTCTCTCCACTTTTATTCAACATAATTTTGGAAGCCCTAGCCACAGCAGTCAGAGAAGAAAAAGAAAAGGAATTCAGGTTGGAAAAGAAGTAAAACTGTTCCTGTTTGCAGATGACATACTACACACAGAAAATTCTAAAGACACGAACAGAAAACTACTAGAGCTCAGCAGGGAGTTCAGTAAAGTTGCAGGATACAAAACAGAATTAATACACAGAAACTTGTTGCACTGCTGCATACACACTGACAACAAAAGATCAGAAAGAGAAATTAAGAGAACAATCCCACTTATCATCACATCAAAAAGGATACAATCAGGAATTCCCTGGCGGTACAGTGGTTAGGACTCCATGCCACCAATGCAAGGGGCATGGGTTCAATTCCTGGTCCGGGAGGATGCCATATGCTCCGAGGAACTAACCCACGCATCACAACCACTGAACCTGCACTGCAGAGTCTGTAAGCCACAACTCACACGCAGCGGGGCACAGCCAAAAGTGAGAGGAAAAAAAGAAATTAGAACATCATCTAACACTATATACAAAAACAAACTCAGAACAGACTAAAGACCCATGTAAGACTGGATACCATACATATAACTCCCAGGGGAAAACACAAGCAGAACACTCTCTGACATAAATCACAGCAATATCTTTTTGGATTCGCCTCCAAGAGTAACGGAAATAAACAAATGGGATCAAATTAAACTTAAAAGCTTTTGCACAGCAAAGGAGACCATAAACAAAATGAGAAGAGAACCTACAGAATAGGAGAAAATATTTGAAAATGATGCAACTGACAAGGGATTAATTTCCAAAATATACAAACAGCTCATGCAGTTCAGTATCAAAAAAATAATCCACCCAACCAAAAAATGGACAGAAGATCTAAACAGACATTTCTATAAAGAAGACACAGACAGCCAATAGACACATGAAAAGATGCTCAACATCGCTAATTACTAGAGAAATGCAAATCAAAACTGCAATGAGGTACTAACTCACTCTGTCCAGAATAGCCATCATTAAAAAAAAAAAAAACTACAAATAATAAATGCTAGAGAGGATGTGGAGAAAAAGGGATCATCTGGTGGGAATAAATTGATAAAATTGATACATTAAAAAAATTGATAAATTGTATAAATTGATACAGCCATTATGGACAATAGTATGGAGGTTCCTTAAAATGAAAATTAAGAGTTCCCACATGATCTTGCATATACCCAGAGAAAAGAGTAACTTGAAAAGATATACACACCCCAGCGTTCACTGTAGCACTATTTCAGAAGCCAAAAGACACAGAAGCAACCTAAATGCCATCAACAGACGAATGGATAAAGAAGTGGTCTAATACATACAATGGAATATTCTCAGGCATAAAAAATAATGAAATAATGCCATTTGCAACAACAAATTAGAGATTATCATACTAAATGAAGTGAGCCAGCATATGATATTGCTTCTATGTGGAATCTTAAAACAAAAAAAGAAAACAAAACAGATAAACAACAAGGATCTACCGTATAGCACATGGAATGATACTTAATATTTTATAACATGTAAGGGGAAAAAAATTTAAGAATATATATATACATATATATATAGTATATATACACACATATAACTGAATCATTGCACTGGATACCTGAAACTAACATGATATTGTAAATCAACTATACTTCAATAAAAAAACAACAAAAATGGTTAGGATGATAAATCTTATACTGTTAATTTCACTACAAAACAACAAAAATCCAAATTCTCCAGCCCCATGGCAAGTTTCCAGGCAATTCTGATGCTCCAATACAGTTTGAGAATCACTGGTCCAATTTCAACTCCCAAACTTTTTAGATGAGGGAAAACAAAGATGCGATGACTGCCTGAAGTAGAACTTCAGGTTTCCTGGGTGCCATTGGGTGCTTTTTCCATTATGCTTCTGCCCCTTGCAGACTTAATGTAGACAGCAGGCCATAAGAGGTAGAACTGACCCCACAGATGGCCAACCTCATCCTCAGAAGCTGTGCCTCATGGCCATGGACCTCGCAGATGTGGTTCAGTCAGGGACCTCAGATGGGGAGAGTTTGCTGCATTATCCAGGTGGCCCCAATCTAATCACGTGGGTCCATAAAAGGAAAGAATCCCTCCCAGAAGAATCAGAATTGCAGGCGCCAGGGAGATGTGATGATGAGAGCAGGACCAGAGAGATAGAGCACTGCTGGTTTTCACACGGGAGGAAGGGGCCATGAGCCAAGGTGCGGGCAGCCTTCAGAAATTGGGAAAGACAAGAAAGAAAAGTTCTTCTCTGGAGCCTCCAGAAAGGAGCACAGCCCTGCCAACACCTTAACTTGAACCTAGTGAGACTGTGTGGGACCTGTCACTTACAGAACTGTCAGATGACAAGTGTGTTTTCAGCCACTGAGGCTGTGGTGATGCACGACAGCACGGAAACCAGAGAGTGGGGATGTCCCCAGAAACTCACAGTAAGAGAAGGGACTGTGTATTTCCCTCTTACACTCCTCGATGTAACAAAGTTTGACTCCCTTTTTCTTAGGCAAATTCTGGCATCAGATCAGTGACACTGGAACTAGAAGGGGCCCTGGGTCTGTCTTCAATGACTTTTTTTTTTCCTGGGTCAAGAAACAGACTAGAAGCAAGGTGACCTGCTGCGGATCACATAACTAGAAGTACCTGAACTTAGAACTAAAGATTCTCTTCTTCTGAACTCCAAGTTCAACCACTCTTTATACCACACAGTGCTGCCTTCTAGTCCCCTTCATTGACTCAACTACCCAGCATTTGAGAAGTACTTCTTACATGCCAGGTGCTGAAGACAGAATATAAAAAATTTCTCTAACAGCTTCTACGTCTAATCACGCTTTCTATCCTAAAATCAATACCCAAGCCATTGCTGCTTCCAACTGGATTTTTATTCTTCACTTTTTACTTGAATAAAATGACGCTACCACTCTCCCATAGTGCAAACAATGTAATAACATCAGTGTACAGCTAAATGTCCTTGTTTTTGACGCCACTCTTGTTACAAGTTTAATGATATTCATTCCTAGGAAAGATAAGGCCATACGGTACTGCTCCCCACACAGGGCAGACACACAGTGGGACTTTTCAGTCATGGTTGCTATTAATAAAATCAAAGCACTCTTTCAAACAAGCAATGGTCCAATTATTTCAACAGTTAATCTTTCATTTATTTAGGGGATGGAATAAAGGTTATTTTTTAAGCAACTCTGCATTTTGTGATACTGTAAATCTTGGGACATAAACTATAAAAGATATCCTTAGCTTTGGGACATGTTTAAATAAGAGAAAGTGGCCAAACACCCTCCCTAACCCTTTCACCAGTCCTGTCACTGCCTAGAGACAGGGCTCATTGACTGGAGGTGGCAAACTGCAGGGGCAGAATCTCAGAGAGAGAATTTTGCATGCCCCTTCATTCACAGAAACGTCTTTCCTGTGAGATGCAGCACTGACCTGAATAATTGCTTTGTTTTAATGAGCATCTCTGAGCAGCCTCCGTGCACCAAAGCATTTGGGTCAGGGTATTATTAGCGCTGACGACAATTGCTTCTGTTAGGGCTTCAAAGATCACATTCGTTGCCACTGCGGGGCCCAGGGTGGCTTTTACCCAGCACTGCACATACTTCTGCTCATGCTTACGGCATTAACCTCTTCAGGTCTGCCCACCTCCCAGAAACTGAGACTCATTCCTGTATCCCCAGGGCGTGGCACACTGCAGGGACTGTGAATGTGGCCGGACGGGATGGACACGGTGCCTGACACGCTTGAGCGTGGAAAAGACTGACGAGACTGCTCTTCAACGGGCTACTCTTCAACATGAACTAAAAAGCTGCTGCTGGTAGAGCTGGGAGCATGTGGAACATGGTGCATGTTAATTTCCAGCCACCAGTGAGAGCTTCCTTTCCTCTTAATCCCGCCTTCTGAATCTAGGACAGAAGCCTCTGCCCCGAGCGGTCAACTCCAGCCACATGGCAGTGATGCAGTCCACCTGCAAGGAGCTGCCCTCTGTGTTTTGGGTTCTTGCTTCCTCAGAGTTAATCTCTTTATGTTCCCTGAAAGCTTGCGAGACCAGCTGGAAAGTTCTGCGGCTGCTCGCCGTTCTCACAGACATGGAAGGAGGGTGCGGCACTAGCCTCTGGAGCTCACTCCAAGGCCCAGAGCGCCACCAAGGCCTCAGTGCCCCTCCGAGGGGAGAGACACTCGGTCTTTCCACGTGCATTTACTCCATGCCACGAAGAGGGATACACTACAAAGTAGCAACCCTGTCCCATAGCTGTTCCAGAAAAACCATTACATCCTGAAAAAATTATGATACTAGTTTAAATACCATCATTCATGTCAGCAGCATGCAGTGGCCAACAGCTAACTGTGTGCCTTAAGACAAGAGCTTCAGGTCTTGTTTAGAACAAACACAGAAGATCTGATGAAAACACGACCCACGTGTGAAGCAGCACAGGGGCCAATGGGAACAGAACCTGAGGTGTAAAAAGCCAAAAAAAGTTACCACCTCGATTTTATCATCTGCAAAATGGGGATAACAACGCCGCTGACCCTTGAACAAGTCAGGTTTGAACTACTGGTGATGATATGTGGATGGCGTCAACAGTAAACACTACAGAACGACACAGTCCACGGCTGGCTGAATCTGCAGAAGTGAAGAAACCAAGGGTATGGAGAACTGACCATCAGATTAGCCCCCCGTGCTCTTCAAGGGGCTGCCTTGTCTTCCTTTCTCACAAAGCTTGTTCAAAGTAGCTGTGAGAGCGTTCTATAAACGAGAAAGAGTTTATATAATGGTTAGGGCTTATAAAAACATGTCGTCTATAACGTGTTATGCATTTGGTAGTTACATAACACATACCAAGTAGATCGTATTAAATTAAGACAAACTAAGTTTAAAAATTGCTTTTTGGAACTTATTTTTTCCTTTAGAATACTGCCTGGAACAAGCAGACCCTGGGTGGTCCTGAGTGTCTGCTGTTAGTCTTTCTGTAGCTTGATTTGCTGTAGATGTGTTTCAGTAGGATTTCACCTCTGAGGGTGTGTATGAACAGCTGTTGGCCAAATCTCCGAACACTGCATCTCTTAGCTACTAGCTATTGGTGGAGGGTCAGTTGCTAAATCATGTCCGACTCTGTGTGATTCCATGGACTGTAACCCACCAGGCTCCTCTGTCCATGGGATTTTCCGGGCAAGAATGCTGGGGTGGGTTGCCATGCCCTGCTCCAGGGGATCTTCCTGACCCAGGAATCAAAGCCGGGTCTCCTGCATTGGCAGGCAGATTCTTTACCACCACCAGGGACTCCCACTATTAGCTGTTATTTTCATTTCATTTCCCTTTCTACTTCTATCCTTGAACAATACAGATTCGTGGGGATATTAATCTTTTGTGAAGCACTTCTGCATTGGAAGGGAAGGTGTAAATAAACGAGGAATAAGGCAATCAAGTACAAACTAAACCCTAGCAGGAGGTCAAAAGTGTCATAAGCTGAGCACAACCAGAATGGGGGAAGGGGCCTCTCAGGCTGGTCTGCCACCTGTACTGGTGTCACCTGCTGTCCTGGCCCCCGTTCTCCCAGACTGTCCCCGCCCTTGTTACGCAGCTCCCTCACTCACATTAGAATAATCCCATTTCTGCCACTGCTTCCAGACCCCTCACTAGGAGGGGCTGAGGCCCAGCAGGCAGTGCTGCTCCTCTTCAGACACAGCTGGACCTAGCGGTCCATCTCCCCCACCCGCAGCAGAGTCCTCTGCTTCCCCTGGAAACCAGGAGAGAAAACACACACGCGCAAACCCTCTCTAATCTGACTGTGATTCTTCAGGTAGAAAAATCTTGGACTAAAACTATCCATTTAGATTCCCATTCCCTTCCCGCAAAAATCCAAGTCAAAATAAGTGGTTCTGCTGCTGAAAATAATAGTTCCTCAAAAACAACAGTTTCTCTGAGAAAGCTTTTTAAACCACATTATAAACCTATAAAAAATGTGGTTGAGTGGGGGCTGGGGGTGGGGTGACCGGCCTCAGAAGTGCAGTACAGCACAGACAGTGTGACCGAGGTCAAAATCGAAGTGCGGCTGTTGAGGCAGCGTCTCCCAGCTACCACCCTGGCCCCCGTTCCCTGCGTTCCCTTCCTACTGTCTTTGTACTTGCAGATGGGTTTACACCGGAAGTTACGATGCTTTGGATAATGGCACAAGGTGTAAGATTAAAGGACTTTTTTCTGTCCTTTCTTATTTTTCTGCACTTCGTCTGCTGAACAGAAGAGGCCAGAATTAACCCTCAACCTTGAGCACATGAAAAATATTACAGTACACATGCTTTTCTATGACAGATTTGTTCATTTTATCGTTCAGCAAGCAAATAATGAAAACATTAGGACGCAGCTGGGGAAGGATGTCTTTTCTCTAGAAGATTCTATCACATACATCTTTTCTTGTGGTTGCTGTTTTACAAGTCCAGATTCTCACGTGTAAGGTGTTAGAAGTGAGGCATATCTGTGGTACCTCCATCAGATGCAAAGGTTAGTAACCACTGGCTGACAGTAAAAACCCAGGTTGGTACTTCTTTACAGAATCATGAAATACAAGCTACTCTACTAAATACAAGTTATTCTACTCTTCCAAAAATGAAGAAAGGATTCTCACTCCCTAATTTGCTGCTCTTGGGACTTTTAATTTGCTTTATTAACATGTCAATTCTGAGTCTACAGCATAAAACTGCAAAGCCAAGAATCTGGAAACACGGGTCAGGAAAAAAATTAGTTAAGAACCCAATTAGTTTGGTCTTTATTGGCTCAAGTTTCCTCTATTCCTTATCTTTCCCTCTAATATTTCGATTGCTCTAAAGGTTGAAAGAGACTCTCAAGGTGCCTTTGATTATCAGTGGCCTCTGCTTTGATATTCTTCTTAAATGGCATGAACTTCAGAAATATAATCATTTTTCCTTTTTACTCATTCAACAAATTTGACCTGCCGACGTGTCAGGCAAAGGGGCTGAACTGAAGATCAAAAGCCTACCCTCAGGGGACCTACAGAAGGGCTTGCAGGTAAGACTCAATAACTGTGATGTGTCAACACATAAATAGTACTTTAGAGCTTAGAACTGGGGTCCCTGACTCAGTGAGGCAGGTCAGGAAAGCACTCAGATGTCAGGGCAGAAGGAACAAGCTGCCCTGCAGAGCAAGCACTTTCGAGTGTGGAGGGCGGACACAGTGGAGCAGGATTCCGAAGGGGTGGAGAGCTGATGAGCAGGAAGGTAGGATCAAAGATGGCCCACTGTTGAGTTAGGGGTGTCGTGGAAGAGTCTGGGTATGAGGCGGGTAGGGTGGAAATGCACTCAAGAGGCTGCATTTAGAGGTTTGGAGATAGAACCAACAGGACTTGGTGATAAGCAATGGCCATAGAGGTCTGAGACAGGGGTCTGAGATGTGTCTCATGGGTCCTAGGTGTGTGTGGTGAAGTGGGGCGACCCTCTCTGGGCAGGCACGGTGGAAGGGGAGCCCGTCCAGCATCTGTGCAGCTGGATTCTGAGGAGGGGAGGACCCAAGGGGCCTTTGAAAAAGTCCATTTAAGAAGAGAATGTTTTGGACTTTGGAATGATGAAGAAGGGGTTTAATTCCAAGTGACATTTTCTGGGTAACTGGAGGTAAAACTAGAAACCTTTCTGGAACACATGGGTCTACATTATTTTGAATTAAAATGATTATTCTCTATTGCCCCAGAGTGATGAGTCTATTATTAGGGATACTCTTGCAAGGTACAAGGTAGAGACTAGGTTTTTTTTTTAATCAAAGTGACTCCCAGATATAACTTAAAACTTGCTTTTAAAAATAAATCCCTGCTAGTAAGCTTTTTTCCTGATCATTTTCTTATTTATCTTAAAGTGGAAGGAAGGGAAAAAAAACTCGGTTAAAGACACGTTCTGGTTCATTGCTGACATCTCCTGGATGTGCCTGCCTTACATTCAGTGGGTTCTTTCTCTTCATCCCTGCCTCAAATACAGGCAGCCTGAAGAGAGACGAGACACAAAGAGAAAAATGGAGAGACAGCGGGCGAGGAAAGGAGGCTCTGAGTTCCTTCCTGGGGCGAGCTGTCCAGGGAAGCTGCAGTGGTGGTGGCCTGGCAGGTAGCAAAGGACTCTGCAGGAGAAGAAACCAGGGCCAGGCCCGGCTACCCCAATCCTCCGCAAGACCAGCCTGGGGCCAGTTAATTCGTTTAAGCCTCCAATTTTTTTTTTTCCCCTCAACAGTAAACTGGGAACAATACGTAGATGGGGGAGAAAGGAGGAGGATGGAGAATCTTTCAAGAAAATTAACAAGAAAAACAAACCAAAAGTCTCCCTAATCAACCCAGAACATGCTTGACAATGAAGGGGAAAAAAAAGTATCCTCAGACACTCCGTATAAAAACAGAAGGGAAGAAGAAGGCCCAGCAGCGTTCCCAGGACAGCCCCCAAACGGGAGAGCCCTGTGGGCTGGCCTGGAAGGCTGGGCACAGGGCAGTGCAGACATCCAGGGGGAGGAAGCCTGAGGAACAACCCACTGCTCGTGCCTACACCCAGCAAGGCTGCCGTTTTCATGCGCTGGTTTTGAACATCTATCTATTTATTACAATAGCATTTTTTTAAAACAGGCCAGGCGCATTCTTTTTCTTAACCATTTTTTTTAATCGATAGTGTTCCCTAAACAGGTGCTAGTATTCGCACAGGCCCTAGTAATTACTTCTACCAAGGCGCCCACAAAGTGGGAAGTTTTAACTGCCGCAGGCGGTATGAACTTCGAGTGGGGCTGTGGTGGCGCAGACACCGGCCGTTCCCTGGGGTCTAAACGTCCTGTAATTTCCCGTCCAACTCGGATTCTCTCCGGCTCACAGTCTCCAGGCTCAGCAGTAACACGTTCACAGAGGCAAAGCCAGAGCAATACAAAGCAGGTTTCCCAAGAAAATGCATCCACTCACCACGATTTAATTTGAAACCAGCCTTCTTCCCCACCCCCTTCTAGAATACTGGGTTCAACCATTTTTCTCCTGCTCTTGAACTGTGTATTGTTAACATGTTTCCTTCATGACTCCACTTAAGAGACAGTCAACACTGGCCTCACTGATGATATTTCTTTGGTTTAACCTGAAACACAGTCTGCATTTTATCTACCCACAGGTACATATATTCCATTAAAATAATTCTAATCAGAGGCTTTCTTTGATATCCGGAGAAGAAAGCTGAAACTCCGCTGGGAACATCATACAGTTTGTCTAGGGGGAGTCTCCACATGGTAGGAGGAAAAGGGATGTGTGCCCTTTAAGAAGTTAGAATGGAGGTTTGAGGCAGTAATTAGCAGGTACAGCAGCTGAGAACCTGAGAAAGCCCTTGGCAGCCCAGTGAGAAGAAAGACGGGCCTTTTCTCCAAGTGCACAGATAAACGCTTATATACAGAGTTTAAAAGAAGGCTACAGACTAGCTTATTTTTTACCCCTTGCTCAAAGAGTGGATTGGCTCGCAAGGAGAAATGACTGCTTTCTGAATCTAAAAAGGCATCTTTTACAAGAAATTACCTGTTAGGAAAGTGACTCCCGCTCCTTCCAAGGCTCCTCCAACCCAGGAGCTGGGTGTACGCATGCAGAGGTGCTTGCGTTTAACTGTCTCACCATCTCAGCGGCAAGAAAGCTGGCTTCCTTTAACAGCATCTCAAAACTGCCAGCTTACCCTGGAACTTCCATCTCCAAAGAAGCTCCAAACTCAGAGATCTTTCCCCTTACTCTCACTGCCTCTCTCCCTACTTGCATTTGTTTTATCCCTTCTTGACCAGATAGATGCCTCTCCCTCATCCATCCCGACTCCCCAGTGGAACAACTGAGTTCTTTCTGCAAGTCCCGATCTTGCCAGGCAAAGCCACCCTATTCCTGGAAGCAGCAGGTTCTTCAAGAAGAGGGCAGCTTGAACAGGCACGGAGGGCAGAGCACTTGTACACGGGGACACAGTGCCAGCAGAAAGGAATTTTTAAAAACAGGGACATCTTGGCATATTTAAGCTACTGCCAGTGTAACCATCCACAGGGTCACTGGACCCCACATCCCAGAGCCAGATCCCACCAACCCTGAGTGGGCTGCACGGGGCCACTTAATGAGACAGGGCTTATTCTTCCCAGAAACCTTGCACTGGAAGGCAAAACTTGGTCCAAACCTAGCGTGGAAACTTTGGGACCGAGTTGGTCGACGAGCTTACAGTCGAGCTTTAGTCAACTGGCTAAACACTGAGTTTCCAGGGTTGATCCCAGTCTGTCCCCTGCCCTGGCATCGCCACCGCCCAGAGAGACTGAATATGCAGCAGTCCAGCGTTTCTTCCACCCAAGGAAGCCTATCAGCTACTGGCTCAATCCATCTTCATGGATGTGGACACTTTTCTTCAAGAGCAGGAAGATACTCAGCAAGAGGCCACTGCTCACTTCAGCAGATGGAGGAAATGGGA
Organism: Antilocapra americana; assembly: GCA_007570785.1. Classification (NCBI taxonomy): domain Eukaryota; kingdom Metazoa; phylum Chordata; class Mammalia; order Artiodactyla; family Antilocapridae; genus Antilocapra; species Antilocapra americana. Next base: position 6,568,363 of record ML663560.1, on the reverse strand, counting down.
ACTTGGAAATTATATGACCAAGATCACAATTAAATTCAACAACTACCTTCACCACCACCATGTCACCATTTTTTAATGTCAAGTGACTACTGGACATATTTCATCCCTACAACAATCTGACATGGTAGCCCAGTTTCTACCTCCACTTCATAGGTTAAGAAATTACAGTGGCAATGGGAATTTGCTGTATGGCTCAGGAAACTCAAACAGCAGCTTTGTATCAACCTAGGGGCGTGGGATGGGGAGGGAGATGGGAGGGAGGTTCAAAAGGGAGGGGATATATGTATGTATACCTATGGCTGATTCATGTTGAGGTTTGACAGAAATCCTTCAATTAAAAAATAAATAAATTTAAAAAAATGAAATGATGGGGGGGAAAAGACCAGAAAAATAAATACAACATCAAAAGAAAGAAAGAAATTAGGCTGGGATAGGCTAAAGTGATGGAGAAGGCAATGGCACCCCACTCCAGTAGTCTTGTCTGGAAAATCCCATGGATGGAGGAGCCTGGTAGGCTGCAGTCCATGGGGTCGCTAGGAGTCGGACACGACTGAGCGACTTCACTTTCACTTTTCACTTTCATGCTGGAGAAGGAAATTGGCAACCCACTCCAGTGTTCTTTCCTGGAGAATCCCAGGGATGGTGGAGCCTGGTGGGCTGCTGTCTATGGGGTCGCACAGAGTCAGACACGACTGAAGCAACTTAGCAGCAGCAGCAGCAGGCTAAAGTGACTTGTGTTCTAATTGTCCAAGAAGTCAATCCTTATCAATATTTGGATGAAGGAAAAAATGAGATCTACAAAATTCCGTAACCATTAATGCTCCCCAACAATCTCTTTCCGTGTTTTCAGAGGCATCAGTGGGGTCAATCCAAGAGCCTCTTCCACTCTCCTCTGGTTCCTGCTCTTGGGGCGGCCTGTGAAGTGATGCGATGAACAGGGATGGGGTGACACATGGCCCCACCATACACACGGGTTTTCTACCATGAGTGAGATTACAGAGAGACAGCAGAAAATGGGGCTTCACAATTCCCAAGTCAGAGTGAGGAGCTAAAGGCAACAACTGGTATTTGCTGCCTGGGTGTGTGTGTGTGTGTCTCTGTGTGAGTGTCTGGATTGTTTCCTGGACTTCTGAGAGTTAACTGGGAAAGTTGTGAATGGAGAGTCTTCCAGAGCTGAGCAATGAGATCTTGTTGGCATACGCACCTTAAAAGGAACTCTCTTTTTCCCAAAGTGGGGGTGGGGTAGGTGGAATTCCCCTGCTGGAGAGGCAGCATCCTAGAGGGCAGGGGCTTTCATGAGGAAAAGGTCTGCAGCACTGCGGGGCCTTGCCTGCTGGGAGGCAGCAGCAGCAGCAGCGATTCACAAGGGTGCCACCTACAACCACATGGTGGTTTTGCATATCGTTCCTCAGGGGCTGCCTTTTCAAGGCATTAATATATTTTGATTCCTTCCAGAGAGAACTCTACCAAGAAACAAGCAGAGAGAACCATCTGGCAATTATCCCGTTGCTTACCTTAATCAGTTTAAAGCAATTTTTGAATGAAAAAACGAAGTCACTCTCAAGTAAACCGAGGACCTACATCTGACACCCTTCTGAACCAAGATTTAAACTCCTTAGACTATTTTCCAAGTCTGGAACCACCTGGCATCTCCATGGAGCAGTCACAGTGAATATGCCTGACAGTTGTTAAATGAACATACATTTTTCTAAAACTCTTCCACTAGCTGCTTAGTGAAACAGATAAGAAATTAAATGCCTTCAAAGTTGATGTCACAGGAGAAAAGGTAACCCTCCTACACTGTTGGAGGGAATGTAAGCTGGTGCTGCCACTTTGGAGAAGAGTATGGGGGTTCCTTAGAAAACTAAAAACCGAGCCACCATATGACTCAGCAGCCCCACTCCTGGGCATATATTCAAAGAAAACCATAATTCGAAAATATACACACACCCCAATGTTTACAGCAGCACTATGTACAGTAGCCAAGACATGGAAACCACCTAAGTGTCTATCAACAGAGGAATGGATAAAGAGGATGCGGTACACACGCACACACACACACACACACACACACGCACACACACACACACACACGCACACAGTGGAATATCACTCAGCCATAAAAAGAACAATGCCACTTGCAGCAACACAGGTGGACCTAGAGACTGTCATACCGACTGAAGTAGGTCAGAGAAAGACAAGTATCGTATGATATTGCTTATAAGGAGGATCTAAACAAAGGTACCAGTAAACATCTCTACAAAACAAACAGAATTACAGATGTAGGAAGGCAAACTTATGGTTTCCTGGGGGTAAGCCGGGGAGATAAACCACAGACTGGGTTTGACATACACGCACTACTATACATAAAACAGATAACTAATGAGGACCTACTGTGTAGCAGAGGGAACTCTATTCAGTGTCCTGTAATGACCTATATGGTCATTTTTAAAAAGACTTTAAAAAACAGTGGCTATATATATCTATATATATACATAATGGATTCACTTGGCTGTACCCCTGAAACACGACATCGTAAAACAACTATACGCCCCCCAAAAAGTAAGGCTGACATCACTGCAGTCACTCCCACCAGAATGCACCAGCACCACTTCAGACGCGAAGCTTGTTATTTTGTTGACCCCGGCTCAGGCGTCTGCTTACGTGGCAGTTCTTTAGTTCTGTTCTCACGAGGCACATTCCCTGCCAGCGGTGTGCTGCGGATATATTCAAACCTAGTGTCAGCTGTGAGCATACACAGACCACACCTGGCTTCCTGGGACAGCGTCCCAAAGGGCTGAATTTTCTCTTCAGTTTGACTTCTACCCAATAAGCTTAATGACAGGAACACATCTTTACCAAAATGACATGGGAGGACACCTTCTAGGACAGACATCAGCCCACAGTACTTGTTTTGTCTAAAACCATGCCTCACAAGCCTCTAGAAGAGTCTGGAACCCACCAAGGAAGCTACCTCATCTCCAGCGAAGTTAATTTCACCCCAACAGTCCTCTATCACCTTCCTATTATAGATGAGAAAACCATCTAAGAGCTCTCCTGATGCCTCACTCAGGTGGTGCTCCTGAAGAAAGGGCTTTCGTACATCTGACATTTCCAGGTAACCGAAGTTATTCAGATTGGGAAAAATATGCACAAAAAAACGACAACACCCTGAGGAGAAACTTTAAAGTTCTAAATTAATGATCATCAGGCATAAAGCTTTAAAGCAGGAAACAGCCATACCACCAATACAAGAAATAAGGCTGGGAACTCTGATCCCAAGGACCCTGCCAGGTGCCTCCTCCAGACTCTGAGGCCAGTCTGTCCAGTTCTCCCTTCGGCTGCCCTCCTCCATGTTTCCTGTGAGTGCAGCTGCCTCAGGCCCTCAAAAGACAAGTGTCTGTCCGTGGACACGGCCTCAGAGCTCAAGGGACCACCTGGTAAAATGCATGCACTCTGTCTGGTGTCAATTCAATACACAGAAGGCTTAAGCTACATTTGGGAACTCTGAGAATATGGGTGCTACCGTGCACCGCAGAGCCTTCTTCAGACCCATCTATCGGCCAGCCCTTCCTCACTGTAATTCTATGCAATTTGGTATTCCACTGTGTTGTCCATAATGTCAAAATCTTGGAAAAAAAGTATTCGAAAACCAAAACTGGCAAATTACCCCTTCTGCCCCACCCCACCCCTCCACAATCATATTTTAGGCAATGATTATAATGATAGTTTCCCTGGTGGCTCAGATGGTGAAGCGTCTGCCTGCAATGCGGGAGACCCAGGTTTGATCCCTGGGTTGGGAAGATTCCCTGGAGATGGAAATGGCACCCCACTCCAGTATTCTGCCTGGAAAATCCCATGCACAGAGGACCCTGGTGGGCTACAGTCCATGGGGTCTCAAAGAGTCAGACACGACTGAGCGGCTTCACTTTCACTTACCACGATAAGCTTAATTTCTTTCTTTGACACCTCTTCAGGGTTCGCTACATGAGACTTTTAAAAAATGACACAGATCTCATGATTTCCTATTTCCCCTCCCTTTTCCTGCAACTTAGATTTAAAAGTTTTCTAGTTTTCCTATTAACTCAAAAAGCTAAAAACAAACGAACCTGTCTTTATTAAACAGGCCTAGAGTGCTGACTCTCACGAACTGCTTTCACACCGGCATCTTCGGTCCGCTGCGCATCAGCCACAGAGCGGAGCGTCGCCTTCTCGGCCTCTCTGAGGCTGCTATCCTGCTCACACGCACATGTCCACTGACCTCACCTTCTTTCACCTGCCAGGTTTGGTCAGTTTCCAGATGCTATGAACTTTAACTTCTAAAATGTTGTTGGCATCTGCCCACTCCTCTGACCCCTTCACCAGCCCACCCTCAGCCCTTCCCATCTCCTGTGTAAATCAAGGCCACAGCCCCTCATAGGGTCAGCTGGCTCATCTCTCCCCACGTCCTTCCCGAATCTCTCTCAAGCAGCACACACCTGATCATATGATGCACGCTTAGACACAGTCGGCGGTTTCGCACTGCCCACAAGTTCAAGGCCACGACAGAGCCCTCCGCCGTCCATATATGCAACACATACTATTTTTGGTGGGAGACGGAGTGTGGCTGTCCCGAATCATTCCATGAATTCTTATTCTGAATCTCCATTTATAGGGCTGAACTGTCAAAAATGCTTCTCTAAAAAACTTTATTACTAGGTAGACTCTTTACTGTGGCCTTAGGTAATCACTATCAAAATTTACCAACTCACAAGAATATTAATTATTTTACTTAGTGTGCAGGCAGATTTTACTCTCTTCCTTCTGCTCCTCTCCTTTGAGGAATCTAACTCCTGAGGGTGTTCATGTGGGCTAAAGCTATTTCATGAGACAGTAATTAATACTGCACCTTACATACCAGAATCCCTGCTTCCCCCAAACTACAGCTTCCCACAAGGGTAATAAAAATGAGGAGAGACTGTTTGTTTTATGCGCAGGGCAACTTTGCTATCCAGGAGGATATGTTCTGGACACTCCTGGGACGAACCACTAATCGGGCTAGGATGAAACGATACAAACCACCACTTACTGAGTGAGCTTACAATGAGAATCTATATTCGCCAAAACAACGCGGGAGAACGCCACTCCCGGGCACACGCCGAGCCCTTCCCTAGGCACTCTGCAAAGAGCACCTCGTTTCCCACTCAGGACAAACTGAGTCAAGGCAGGCGCCGCCTGCTTCCATATTTCACAGATGAGGAAAGGGAAGTACAGAGGTCAGCGGCTTGAGCAAGTGACCAGCTACGAAGTGCCCCAGAAGCAACGTGACTCCAGGTCTGACCTAGCCCCCTTGGCGCGCCCCCAACACACGCACACGCACACGCACGAGCCACACGGCGGAGGCAGGAAAGGCAGGAGGGTCTTTGCGGGCAACCATCAAGCTGACTGATTGTCCCTTCTCAGAGTGGGAAGAGGGGAAGAAACTGGCCTGCACCCGTGACCTTCAGGGTCCTGTAAAACGGGTCTCGGCATGGGGAGGCCGGGGTGGGGGCGCCGACGCGCACCCCTAGCGTGGGAGGTGTGTGGGGCAGGAGCTGTGCAGGGCAGGAGGTGTGCGGGGCAGGAGGTGTGCGGGCGATGCAGCGCTCTCTGCAGGAGGCACGCAGCCCTCCCTGCCTGAGGCCCACCCACCTGTGAGGGGCCGCGGTCCTCACCCCGCCCTACCGTCAGACTCCTGGCTTTCTAACAAGGACTCGGATACACGCTGCGCTGAAATGAATCCTTAGCTTTGATGCGCTGTTTGATCCCGTGAGCTCTTGAACATTAACAATACCCAGTTTAACCTCTCAGGCATGAATTATTTGGCCTCATATACAGTTACCTGTCAGTATTCTTATTTATGGTCCTTTAGCTTTTTCAAAGAATAGCCTGAGCCTTATAAATTTTATTTTAAAATCAGGGGTAAAGCTTCTCTCATCATTCCTCCATCCCTAAAAGAAATAAAGAAATACACCTTGGAAAAACTCTTTCAATGTGTAATACAAGCAATAAGATTACAAACTTGCAAGTTTCACAGGAGATTCCCTAGATTTCAGAAAAGCCAAATTCTGAAGGAAAATTAACCCTTTCTCTGGAGGTTTAGTCTCAAGGCCATCATGTATGAATATAAAAAGAGATATCCATGACACAGATAAAATGTTGAGAAAAATAGGAAAAAAGATAATTACACAACTTACTTGCTGCATGATAACACGGCAACAGAGAGATGAACACACCTCGGTGCCTTAACGTTACTGCAGACAGGCTGTGCCAGCTGTGATGACTGGGGGCTGGGTGGAGGGAGGAGGGGGGGGAGGAGGAGGAGGAGGAGGACAGAGAAGAACGCAGGCACGGGGGAGACGGAGGGGAGGTGCAGGGGGCAGAGCAGGGGCGGCGGGCGGGCACAGTCTCTAGGGGAAGGCGGGAGGCTGGAGCAGAGGGCAGCGGCCAGGAGTCAGAGGAAGGCTCAGGAGGACCTGGGCTGCTGGCCGCACCCTGGCGAGGCTGCTAGCTCACGGAGCACACAGACGGGATTCAGGGAGACTACGGGAGAATGTCTGTATTTTACAGGTAACAGGAGAAACTAACCAACCCGTTTTTGACATTTTAACATCCAATCATACGTTCAAGATAATCAACGCATTAGTACTTTTACACTTGTCAAACTATGTTTTTTGTCACAATTTAAAGTAAACTAAGGAGGATGTTAGCCTGTTAGATGTAAGAGGGAAAATTATTATTGCCCATTATTTAAACTTACAGACACTCAGAAACGTAAAGAGAGTGAAAGCTGTTTGTACAGGAATGTTCTAGCTTTCAGCTAATTTCAGGTTAGTGTAACTTGGGCTTACAGAGAGAGGAACTAGTGTGTTGTGAAGACTTCGTATTATTTTGTTAAAATATCACACTTGTCAAAACACCTGATAAATACCCAGCCAAAATGGATCTTTAATCAAATATACGTGGCCTTATCGCAACATGACAGGACTGAGAACACACTTACTGAGCAGACCAAAACTGAAGGCATCTGCTAAAACCTAAGATAAAACTAGACTCAAAGTGACCTTGACAACCTGAAACAGCATCTATCAAATTAAATACAAGAAGTCAAGTTAGTGTCATTTTAATTTGTTTTCAAGTACACTGAGGAGAATAAAAGCTAGACAAAACTGAAAAGGATCTTGCAGTCACAGTGGAACATCAGTTCCCAGAGCCAAGAAGCATAACTTTTTAAAAACCAACACATCACTGGGGGCAATACTTCCTAAGCATGTGTCACTAAAGCCAAGCTATCCTGTATTCTGAGGGTAATGGACTGGTGTCTTCTCTCTTCCTATCTCATTGGGGGGCCTGTGAGAATAAAACAGATGTTCAGTGTATTGAAAAACTAAATTCAATATACCAAGCTAGCATTCTGCTCTAAAAGAGGGATGTAAAATACAGAATGGGATCAAGGGAAGAGAAATGTAATATTCTTAAAGGGCACTGGCAGAGTGAGTGAGTACAATACAAGAAGATAAAGCGGCAGTAGATTTATTTAAGAGATTGGTCATGGAAGTAATATAACGTTCCATGCCAATTACATCTCAATTTTAAAAAACAAAAGTAGGTCAACCGTTATGACACCTGTTACTAAAGGAGACAGTGGAACCTGCAGTCCTGATGGCGCCACCATGGAACTTCAAGGTCTAAGTTCGGGACTGTACTGTAAAGAGAGGTGTGGGACCAAAAAAACCTGTTTTCATGCCTTTTACCTTTAAGTGAAACATTCCAACTGAGACAGCTGAGGCTGCAATTAATATTTTAAAAACCAAAACCACTTTTAATGTTCCCTACCTAATGTGCTTCGTGTCACCTAAACCAGATGAGGGATGGGTTAAAGAAGGAGCCTGCTTTCCTATACTCAACGTGTTTGTTTTCGATGATAAGGTTCCAGATTTTATTTTGGGATCAAAGCTGACAAGTAGAAGACTAACTTGTTGCTTTCGGTAGACAGGATTCCTGACTAGGAACTCTTTACTCCTGAAGGTGGAGGGGGTTGTGATTTAGGGTGGTTCATCATTACACGGCACTCTCTACCTTCTCTGAGCTACGCTTGAACTGAGACAGAGGATCTAGTGATCTGCTGAGAAGGATTCAGCCCGCTGATCTAGGGTTTAGGCCGTCGACTGGAGAGGGACACACACCAAACACTAACAACAAACCAGCCCACCAAATACCGTGACCTTCAGAGGAAAGCAGGCCATCCACTGGGCAAGGCGATGAGTGACAGATTAACAACTAAAAGAGTTCTGTGCTGACTTGGCCAGAAAGTTTGTTACAAGAAAACCCATGGGAACTTTTTTGGCATCCCAATACTTGAGGGTCTTAAATTTCATGTCCCTTTAGGACTGTCACAAATGCCACTGTGGGGGAGTTCCCTGGTATCCTAGGATTCTGGGCTTTCACTGCCGTGACCCAGGTTCAACCCCTGGTCAGGGAACTGAGATCCTGTAAGCCAAGCAGTATGACCAGGAAAAAAAAAAAAAAGCTGTGTGTCTAAGAAGCAACTCTATTTCAAACTTGGGGTCTGGGAGTGACACTGATGGTGGAGAGGGGAAGGGGGGAGGAAAAAATCCTGTGAGGAAGTAAGGGGGTAGGGAAAAGGTCTAAGAGGGAAAGGGGAGCTTCTTGTGAGGCAGAATTAGAATATTCTCATTTAAAATATATGTAAATTTCACACTAATTACATCCTTGACTATAGTTTACGAGTACTTCCTTTCTCAGACACTGTTATAAATTCTGGGGATAATGCAGTGATAAAACAGAGCTCCCTGGCGAAGATGCAGTGGGGAGGGAGAGGACAGTATTAAGCGTCCAAGAATACTATGACCCTGACTGGAAGTCATCAGTACATGTGTCAAGTATGTCTTCAGTATAAATCAACACAAAAATCTCTCATCTGACTGCACATCACAGACTAAACAAACATGTACACATGTTTCCTTTCCACAAAAAGAAAGGGAATAAACCTATCAATGGGATAGACAAATCAACGAGGACATGAGGAAAGGGCAGGGAAGCAAACAGCGCTCAGGAGAAGCAGGACAGACAGGACAAGGGCTTCGGCTGACGGAAAGCGAGCAGAGTGCGCATGCAGGAGAGCAGCCACTGAACGCCAGTCTCCCTGTGGCTGGAGTCTGGGAACTGCCACGCCCGGAAAGTGGGGGTGTGGGGCAGGGCTGGCAACCAGAACATTCGCTCGAAGTTTCTATGAGGAGCTAGGTCCCTTACTTGCCCCAATTTAACCAGGTAACTGTCCCCTCTGAGAGACAGGGAAGAAAAAAAGTTGTTGAAAATATGAGAAATGAAAAGAAATAAATAAAAGGTTGATTAGATGAAGTTGAAGAAAACATGGGGAAATCAGAACAAAAGGAGCTAGAACACAGAACGGGAAAGAAAAGACAAAGCCAGAAGGTTAAGCCAGGAGGTACGACCCCTAATTAATAAGAATTCCAGCAGGAGAGAACAGAGAAAGCAGGAAATTATCAAAGAAGTGACACCTGACAATGTTCCGGATATAACAGCTATGAGCTACAGATGGCAAGATTCCATAGTAGCCACCCAGCACACAAAAAGGCCAACGAAGGCCTATCGTTTGAGATTTCAGAACTCTATGGAAATGAGAAGATCCTCAGACTTTCGGAGGAGAGAGACTCAATACAAAATTAAGGCCTGAAAATCAAAGCAGTTCCAGTCAACTGTAACACCTCCTTCTCTAGGAGCTAGAGAACAGGCCAGCGACCACAGCTCCAAGACAGCGAGAGACAGCTAGGTTCTATACCCAAGCAACCTTCTGTTAAACGTGACGATGGAAAAAAGACACCCCAATCACACGATCTCAACATACTGCCTCCCAGGCATCCTTTTTCTCATGAAAATGCTAAAGGATGATGCACACCATTAAGTGATGGCTCAGACCAGGTAAAGTGAAGGCATGGGTAAGAAAACAGCATTCAGCAGAGGAAAGAAGTAGATGATGATGACGACGAAGAATGCCCCAGAAAAACACAAAACAGACCTGAAGAACAAAAACCCCCTTGCAAAGTTTGAATTGGAAATATGTGGTCCAAGAGTATAAAAAGCAAATAAAAACATGAATTAGTAGTTCTAGGGAAGTAAAAAGTTTTAAAAGAAAGAAGTTACAACCACAGTATTAATTTCATCAGTATTATGGAGACAGATGTTGAAAAATGAGAAAAAAGATCCACAGATAACTCAGACAGCAGTAAAAGCTTATTTTGTTCAGAAACAGAGGAAACTGGCAGAGGACAGGTTTGAGAAGGAGTGAAACGCTGACGTTTGTTTTAATGAGCCAGAGGAGACTAACATGACCCTGTAACCCGTGAACACAAATTACTGATAAAAATACAAGCTAAACAAACGTCTAAATTACTTCATTTTCTGTCCATCACTTGGGCCTAGGGGCTTTATTATTAAAGATGTACTGTATTATATAAGTTACAGGTGTACAACACAGTGATTCACAATTTTTAAAGGTTATACTCCACTCAAGTTATTACAAAGCACTGGCTACATTCCCTGTATTGTCCATTAGTCTGGGGGCTTTACTGTGGAGGAATTACCGTGTGATGTGTAAGAATAAAAAGTTAGGCTGAAACAAATGAAAGTGGAAGAAAAAGAACCCAAAGGAAGTAACCACGGCAGGGGGGATTTCTCCTACTCACCATCTCTCTGGCTATTTCCAGCGCTTCCTGCAGGCCATAGAGCCGGCCACAGACCAGGTAGATTCCATTGGCCCAGAGAATACAACCCTCGTGGACCCAAAATTCATTGCTGTCGAGAGGTAGTTCAGGGATTTGTAACTCCAACTCGGGGCCACCTTCTGAAGTGGTGGGCACGGAGGGCTTTGAGTCCAAAACAGTCTTTTCGCTGCTGCCCTCGGTGGTGGCTTTTTTACAAGGGAGCCCCCTGGACAGGGACCGGGGGCCTCCGGCACAGTCTTCCGAGCGGTGTCGCCGCTTAAACCTGGGGTGCGCGGCCAGGCTCCTCTGCTCCTTCTGCTGCTGCTCCTCCTCCTCCTCAGTGTCCGTCTTGGAGCCGTTCGCAGCGCTTTTGTGCCGGACCTTCACCTTGCTCTGCGTTTCTGTGGCCCTCTTGGGAGGGGGGTTCTTGGGGAGAGTGGCTGCATAATCTTGGGGGTAAAAGGGTCCAAAGAGGTCGCCCATGTTCCGGTAACTGGCCCACTTGCCACACAGACAGCAAACCAGGTGCCCCATCACAGAAGACTCTGTCACCACCGGGCCCTGCAGCACGAAGGACGAGGCGGGGAGAACCTTGCTCTCGGTGCTGCTGGGCGGCGGCGTCAGGGACCGCTGGCCCTTCCGGCCCCTCACCAGTTTGGTCTGCTCCTCCTCCTCGGCGTTGATGATTGTACACACGGCTCCAAGTTCACACTTATTTACTACGTGGATATAAGGGAAAAAAGACTTGTTCTTGGCATCAGTTTTATCCAGGGGCTGGGTGGCGTACTTCAGCTTGATCTCCGGTTCTTGGGGTTCTACGATGGGAATGGCCTGTTTGGTTTTCCGCTTCCTGGGCTGCGCCCCAGGCTTCCTTCGCTCCCTCCGCTGCCTCTGCTTTTTTGGCTTTGGCTCTCCATCGGCAGAACCTTCTGGTATCTGAGGGGGCTGAGGGGGTGGTGGCGGGGGCTGCTGTTGTTTCTTCTGCTTATTCACGCTACCAATGGGTCTCCCTTTCTTCTTTCCTGAAGGGAAATAACCCTTCGGGGGGAAGCCCTCCTGTTTGGGGGAAACTGTCACGGCCTCGCTCTCCTTCTCTTCAGTCTTGGGGTTTGCCTCGGGAGCCAGCGTGCCCCCTGGAGGCGCACCCTTTGAGTCAGGGAAGAGTGACGGTGCCGCCCCACCCAGGGGCCCGTCTGGTCTCCCTTGGCTACCCCCAGGCTTCTGTGAGGTCGCAGACGCCATGGAGCCAGAGGGCTCCTTCCCAGCGCTGCCCGCCTCGGGGTGCATCTCCGTCTTCACCTTGTCGTCCCCACCACCGCGCCACTCCTCCGAGGACCGGCTGAGAGGCTTTTCTCCGCTCAGCTCCTGGTTTGCAGGACAGGCCAGCTCAGCTATCACCTCGCCTTTTCTCTTCTCCAGCTCAGCATCCTGAACAGCACCGCTCCCACCTTCCGGAGGGCCGCTTTTCAAAGACAGGATGTCGTCAAGAGTAACCGTGTCTCCCCCGGCCTCCGCGCTGTTCGAGGACGCACTCCTCCTGATGTTTGGGGATGTGATCTTCTGGACGATAGCCTCCAGTTTCAACCCCCGGCCTTTCCTTGGGGGCAGGATTTTGGTCTTAGCAGGACTTGTAAGGGTAACCGCGGGGCAGTTCCGACTGTCTGGACTCGGAAGGTCCTTGGAGGACTCCCTCTTGGGGATGGACTTGGGGTCCTGACTGTGAGGAAGGTGGGCATAGGAGTTGTATGCTTTGTCGGGGCCCTCCTTTGACGGGTGAAGGAGGCGCCCTCTGTCTTCAGCGCTGCTGTTCTTCACATCCTGCGACTGTCTCTTGCTGGGGATGGGGGAGATGAAAGAACGGACACGCCTCCTCATGATTAAGGGGTTTTGAGAAGAATGATCCTCTTGACCTGGAAGTCTCAGCATAACGTTACTCGGCTTGGATGACTGCGCGGACTCTGCGAGCCCGTGTCCGTCAGTCTCATGGGGTGGTCCGTACCTTTTCTGACTGGACATCCCTGGAGGGCCGCTGCTTTTGGCTGGAGAAGTCTGCCGAGAGAGATCCCAACAAGACTCTTGCTGCAACTTCTGGGAGCCGTGCTTCAGTTCAATGCCTTTGTTAGAAAGACCATCACTAGACATGAGGCAGCGCCCGCCATCCTGACCACTGGGGTCATGGTAGGTCCCCATCGGTGGGCCATACATCATGCCATCTTTGTCATTCTTCAGGGGGCTCCGGACCCGGTCGAGAAACTGCTGCTGTCGTGGACTCTTGCGGGGTCCCTCCTGCCTGTGCTGAGCCGCAGCGATCACTCCCTGAGCAGAACTGCTGCCCCAGTCCTTATACTCCTCTTGCTGCTGTTGGTACATCTGTCTCTTGTAATGGAGCTGGGAATTCAAGCCTGCACTGGGGTCCCCGTAAGCATGAGCACGTGTGTTTGTGTGATAGGCAGAAGCCAGGCTTTCCGAATTGGGAGAAAAGGGAGCGTGCAAAGAACTCCTGTTGGCCCTCTCAGAGAAGGTCATGTGTGGGCTCATGTGATGAGGGTCTCCCCCTGGGCCTCTGCTCCTCCCAGGGGACATCTTCAACTTCTCTGAAAAGTCATGATACTGGGAAGGGGACCGACCCCTCATGCCCTCCCGACCGCCAACTCTGCCGGGGACTCGCCGCATTGGCGTGGGTCTGCTGTCCTGTGGGCCGTAGTCTGAGATGGAATCGTGGGCCGCGGCTCCAGGGCTGGCGTTGCCTCGGTAGGACTCATGCTTGATGCTAGCAGGGTGGCAGTGCTCTCCCGATTTCTTGCTGTTGAAACTAGCTTGGGACTTGGTCTGTTCAAAGTCTTCCTCTTTTATCTGCCCACTCTGGGATTTCAGCTTTGTTTCCATGGACACCAGCCCACCTGGAAGAATGACTGACTGACTTAAACTTGGATTGAGACGCTCATTCCTCCCGAGTCTGGTGTCGGCGCCCATGTGTCCCAGCGAGTGAGCCCCCGGGTCTCTGACAATCTGTCTTAGTGGAGAAATGTCACAGATGACTGATCTTCTCTCAGAGAGGGAACCCCCGGGCTCATGGGCTGATGACGGAGGCTCTATTTCGAACTTTCTGGGAATTGGGTAGTCGGCCAAATTGATCTGTTTCATCTCAGGAGCCGTGCCACTTGACTTCCTTTCCCAGGGGCCCCAGTGGGGGTTTTCTAACAGGGACCCAATGCTTTTGTTCAAAAGGCCCCTGCTAGCTAACTCATTGGTCTGACTCACTAAGACATTAGGCCTTGTGGCTCCTTCGAGGCTGCCAGCCATGGCCTGGTGCTCCTGCGAACTCCGGGAGTACCTCCTGTCGGGGTGGTGGTGGTAACCCTGAAGCACCTCCTGCAGGAGGCTGGGGAACTTCTCATTTCTACCCTTTCGCTCCCCGTGGCTGGTGAAGTCCCCCTTATCTTGTCCTGCAGGATACTGAGCAAAGCCACTGATGTTTCTCGGCACAGCTGACCCAAAACTGTCTTTGTAACTATAGCGCAGGCTTCCAGGAGATTTGCTGGGCTCAGTCCTGCCTGTGAAACCAGAGCCCCCTGTGGGGTGCCCAGTCTGGCCGTTCCCTTCCCCGTTGTGGTTGGAGTTACTGTCTCCACTCTTGTTTGCTTTACTGCCTCCTCCCGGAGGCTCTGGCTGTGGAAGTGACGTGTGGCCGGTTTCCTTGGCCCCTCCAGTGCTGGGTGGCCTCTGCGCGGCTGCAGGATCCTCCTCCTGGGAGCCTTTGTCCTGCCCACCAGGCTTTTCTACCCGGCCTGTCATGGCTTCCCGGGAGACAATCACCCCAACTGTCTTCTCGTTGACTTTCGGGTTGCCCTCAGATGACAGTGGCGTGTCCTTGGCACCTGGCGAGGCGGTCTCCTCTCGGGCTGCGGGACTGGCACTGAGTCGGGGGGCTTCGTTCTGAGCGCCCTGTGCCGGCGAGGCGCCTGCCTTCTCCGAGGCCCCGCCCTTGTAGGTGGTGTCCGAGCTTGTGCTCTGGCCGCTCAGCTGCCTCACCCTCTCGCCTTGATCCTCAGAGCTGCTGGAGCAGCCTCCATCCAGCGACTCCGCCATCGGGGACTTCAGCTGTTCTTCGGCCTGCGAGGAGCCTTCCGAGTTTGGGCAGCTGTCTGTTTTCTTGGATGACGAAGGAGGCCTCCTGGAGGTCTTCTTCTGAGGGGTCAGGGCGTCGGAAAGCAGCATGTGCTGGACCGTGTTGGGGAGGTTGGCCACCTGTGAGCTCAGGGCGCTCAGGCTGCTCAAGCCGGGGTCAGTCAGCCGCTTCTCAGGCGCCCCTTCCAGCCCGAACCCTTTGAAGCCCGCGGTGTGGGAGTTGGGACTGGGCATCATCGACGGGGTCGGGCTGAGCTGAGGCATTAGCTGCAGGATCCTGTTTCTGGAGCTCATCGGCACACTGCCTTGCCCACACTGGAGGTTCTCCCCGCTCTGTGTGAGAGGAGACGGGGTCGAGCTACAGCTTGGAGACTGAACCACAGAGGCAGCGGGGGAAGGGTTAGAAATGGGGCTGAAGTTCTGGTGGAACTGCATGGGGGACCTCACGGGAACCTCGGGCTGGCTGTACTGCCCGACCTGGCTTTGCAGGGGCAGCTTGGTGGCGGTGTTGGAGTACTGCATCACGTGCTGAGGGGGGTGCTGCTGCGGCGGCTGCTGCTGCTGCTGCTGCGGCTGCTGCTGCTGCTGCTGCCCCTGCTGGGTCCCTGGTGGGATCTTGGCCTGTTCGAAATTCTTCATAGACGGAGGCTGATAGCTGTAATTGGACTGTGTCCCGTAGGCCTGTGCGTTAGAACCCACGCTGTGTCCTTCGTACTGCGACCCTGCATTCACGCTGTAACTGCCGTCATAGCTTTGTCCGGACTGGCTGAAACGCTGCGGTGACGGGAAGGAGGAGGCGGCGGCGGTGGCAGAAGGCTGGTAGTGCTGGCCGAACTGACCCACTCTCAGCTGGTAGCTGGCGGCGGAGGCTGGCAGGGTTGCGGGCCGCTGCATGGGCTGCAGGTGGGAGGCGCCGGAGGCCGGCTGGCTGGCGGCCTGCGGCAAGGGCTGGTGGGACTGGTAGAGCTGCTGCCGCAGCTGCTGCTGCTGCTGCTGGCTGGGAGGCTGCTGCTGGTACTGCGCGCTCCCCGGAGAGAACGGCCCCGGGTAATCCTGCGAGTAATGAGACGCGCCGCCCAGGGCAGAGTGCTGGGCTTGAAACGGGCCCGCGTGACCCTCACTCCCGTACTGACTGCCAAAGCCGCTCCCCTGGGGGGGTCCGTAGCTCTGCACTGGCCCGGAAGGCCTTCGCGGAGGAGGCTGTGGGGTTCCTGCGGCCACGGGGTCCTTGTTGCCTGCCATGTAGTAGAAGTCTCCAGCCTCCTTCCTGAAGCCCTGGTAGCCCTGATGGCCGGAGGTCTCGCTGGCCATCGCTGCCGCCGCCGCCGCCCCTCGTCGTCCACCGCCGCCGCTGCCGCCACTGCCACCGCTGCCGCCACCGGCACCCCCAAAATTCTGGAACATCTGGGCCTGGCGAGGGCTGAACTCCTCTATCCGGGATGAGCCGTGCACCTCCTGGGGGTAGCTCTGCTGGTTCCCGTGGTAACTGCTTTGCTCCCGGAAGGACTGCATACTGCTCAGCAGCGCGGCAGCAGGCCAGCAGCCCTCCTGGAAACAGAAGGAGAGAAGAGAAGCATTAGACTCGCATCTCCCCAGGACAAACAAAGCCAAGTCTAGAGACAGAGGGGACACGGAAATTCAGACGCCCAGGTGAGGTTAATTACATCTCCTCTATTTCTTATCCGGGCTTCCCTTGTGGCTCAGCTGGTAAAGAATCTGACCACAGCTCTTTCCTCCGCTGCCGCTAAGGTGCTCGGTTCTTCCGAGGAAGCTAAGGCCGTTTTGGGGTGAGGCCCTCACTTCATCTGGCGACTAGCACCGCGCCCGGCAGCCCCCACCTAGCGTTCACCCGCACCATGGCCTCCGTCTCGGAGCTCGCTTGCATCTACTCTGCCCTCATCCTGCACGACGATGAGGTGACGGTCACGGAGGATAAGATCAATGCCCTCATTAAAGCAGCCGGTGTAAATGTTGAGCCTTTCTGGCCAGGTTTGTTTGCAAAGGCTTTGGCCAATGTCAACATCGGGAGCCTCATCTGCAATGTGGGGGCTGGTGGACCTGCCCCAGCAGCTGGTGCTGCCCCAGCAGGAGGTCCTACCCCATCCACCACTGCTGCCCCAGCTGAGGAGAAGAAAGTAGAAGCAAAGAAAGAAGAATCTGAAGAGTCTGATGATGACATGGGCTTTGGTCTTTTTGACTAAACCTCTTTAGTAACACATTCAATAAAAAGCTGAGCTGTTAAAAAAAAAAAAAAAAAAAAGAATCTGACCACAATGCGGGAGACCTGGGTTCGATCCCTGGCTTGAGAAGATCCCTTGGAGAAGGGAAAGGCTACCCACTCCAGTATTCTGGCCTGGAGAATGCCGTGGACCGTATAGTTCAGCGGGTTGCAGAGAGTCGGACATGGTTGAGCAACTTCCACTTTCACTTTCCTATTTCTTATCCCACCCGTTTCTAAAGATGCAGATACACAGAGAATTGGCCATATGCGTGAGGCCAACATCCATGGTAGTAGTTAAAGGAAACACTCCAGGTAAACACAAACTACAGCACACTTTACTACAGCAAAGACCTCACTCTGGAACAAAGGAGCCCTGCCCCCCCATTCAACTGGGTTAAAATGTGGGGCTGTCTTAATACTGTCAATAAAATGTGCCTTCCAGTTATGGTGGGGGAGGGGTGAGGAAAAGAACATGCCCGTTTAGTCTGTTTTGCATACTATCAGACTGCTCCCCGGACATGATGTGAGAGCCGTCACTACCCGCCGATTCCCTGCAAGCCAGCTCCTGACACCCTAACGCATGCTCTTGCAGGTTTACTGTCACTACCAGCAACCTGCGATGCTGCGTGACCCCGGGACACTCAACTCCTACCACCACCTGGGTGCCCTACTGCTTCAGCCAGACGTAAGATCTTAGGGGTTAACCTCTTCCTGACGCGTAAGCATGTCCAAGACCCATCCCCACACCATGCCCCCATCCTCAGTTCCCTTGCAGATGGACTGGGCAGCATAAGCCAGAGTAGCAGTGATTATTCTTCCAGAGTTTTTCCAAAGGTGTGCAAGAAGTTTTAGCATCTCTGAGCCTCCATGTAGTTTCTGACTCGCCAATATAGTATTCACAAAGTTACTACTGGCCATTCCTATGAAAGAGGGAATTCAAACAGTCACACAGGAGGACAGCAAAAGATATAGAGGAAAATTAGCATTCACCGAGCTCAGGACCTAGACTCCTCCCAAAGCCGTCTGATTCGGTCAACACTGCATTACCTTAGTCAATGTAATTCTCATGTAGTGTAATATTCCTCTCACACAATTAATCAAGAGCCAATTTTATTTTGCCTTTCGCCTGGGCCTGTCTCCTTCTCAGAGTCAGAGATGAAGAAGACAAGGCCAAACTGTTCCAAAAGATTTTAAAATCAATTATTCAAAACAGAAACTAAAAAACACACATGGGTAGGTTAAGACAAAGTTTTCCTACAAAGTTTTCCTACCTTGTAAATTCCCTCGCAGGGGAGCTGAAAAAGGAGTTGCCAGCAGGAAAGGCCGTGGTCCTTTTTAAAGGTAAGTCGATTCCTCATGTCCAAGCCCTGCAGTAGCTCCCCCTCTCATCCCAAGTGAAGCTGGCCTGGGAGGGCCGCCCCCACCTCATAACGTCTTTGACCTCCTCCTCTGCCTCTCTCGGCTCTGGTTCTGTTGTTGTCTCCTTGCTTCTGGGACAGGACACCAGCCTTTCCACATGGAAACTTATTAGCTCTTCCTCCAGGCACTGGCCAGCCGGCCCCTTTACTTCCTGCCCAGTCTCCGGACAAACGTTACCTAACCGGTTTGGCCTTCCCCTGGCCAGCCTATTAAAAGCAGCTCACTCCACACGCTCACCTGGGCCTTCCTGATTCCCCTGTTTCCTCCCCAGTATTTACTCTCAACAAGCACAGATACACACAGTCCCCGACCCCAACAGAATGCAACCTTCCAAGGGCAGGGATTTGGTGCCTTGCTGTAATCCTCCTGTCATGAAAACAGTAAGGAGCACATGGCAGGCAACCTGTAAACCAGTACACCCACAGGAGGTAAGCCTTAGAGAACTGGGCTACTCAAGGCAGTAGGGTGGCGATGGTTATGAGAGGAGGCAGGAAGGGAAGACAGAATATGATGGACTTGAAAGCTGGACGACGCTTAAGATTCTGCCTGTAAAATTCTCCAGTTCCAGGGAAAAAAAACCCAACTCAAGTCCACATGAGGGCTGTGAGGAGACTGCAGAAAGCGAACAGGGATCAGAGCTGAAGGCGGTCAGGTAACTCCAAATTCTGAAAAGCTTGAGCCACTTCTTCCTGAAATATCTAAAGTCTAAACAGCTAGACAAGAGTCTACTGCTCGGATATTAAGGTTGATGATATGATCACATGACCCAAAGTCACCCTTAAACATTCGAGTACAAATAATCTCAGCATCTAAAGGAAACCGCTTCTCAGCCTCTTCAGACTGCTGCTCTGTGTTGCAGCGGATCTGCCGGGCACCAGGTAACCCCTACGCAAGCGTCTGCTGCAGTGCCTGACGCTGTACCAGCACTTCACAAGCACCGACTCATCGAATCCTCACAAAACCGGTATCATCTTCCAGAAGAGACTGAAGCCCAGAGCTCACAAGGCTGGCTGGGCAGGCCGTGTTCTCAGCGCCACAAACCAGAGCACGTAAGACGGGGTCAGTGACAACTGCACTTGTCCAGTCACAGGTCAGCCTGGAAAGTGGCTGCCTCCACCCTCTCTGTTTCCCTCATAAGGAGCCCCCAAATAAGCCACCTGGGTAGGAGTTACGGTGGTCAGGACTGCTTCTGTCCAGTTATCCTTCCTGTTGGGGTCTTCTACCCTGGCTCTCGGAGCCAAAGGCCTTCTCTACATAATAAAAGGCAGCTGAAAGGCTGTGGACAGAGGAGCTGGCCGGCTACAGTCCACGGGGTCACAAAAGAGACACGACTGTCTGAGGATGCACGGCTTAAACAGAACAAAAAGACTAAATCTGGCAGTTTAATGGAAAGCTTCCTTGAGAGATAATCTCTCCATAAATAAATACCTTACATGGAGTTTAATTAATCGTTCTGCAAATAAAATCAGGCTTCTGAAAATTGAATATATAAACAATGTTGCCATTTGCTCCAAATTTTTCCTAAATAAGCACTGCTAGAAAGCAAAGAACCCTTAGCATCAGCACTCCCCACCTCTGGCTTCCAGGCTCCTTGGAGAATCCCATCTCCAGAGAGGGAGACAGGTGTGGGTGTGGTTCCTCCAGAGGTCTGCTCTTGGCCTTACCTGGAGGCCTCCTGTCCTGTATAACGATGTCATCCTCCGTGCTATTATAACTGTGGTTTCTGGACTAGATGAGGGGGAAAAAAATCACTCTCAAGAATACTAGCAATTGAAAATGTAAACCCAGAATATTTTAGTTTCAGTATTAGCATATGAATAAGCTACTAATTGCTAGTGGTAAAGAACTCACCTGCCAATGCAGAGAGGCAAGAGATGCGGGTTCAACCCCTGGGTGGGGAAGATCCCTGGAGAAGGAAATGGCAACCCACCCCAGTACTCTTGCCTGGAGAATCCCATGAACAGAGGAGCCTGGCGGAATACAGTCCATGGTGTTGCAAAGAGTTGGACACAACTGAAGTGACTTAGCAGGCAGTGGGCAGGCAGGCAAGCTGCTAATACGTTGATCCAGTACTGTCCCACCATTTAAGAGAGGCAAAGCCGTCAGGTGTAATCAGTTTTACAGCATCCTGATTAACAGTGATAAACATCTGAATCTCCTCGTTTGAATGAGTATAGATGTAGTAAAGAAAATGTGATATTCTAAAAGGGAGCAAGCCACACACTGAAAAGTTGACTAACGCTACCTCCATCCCTAATTCTCCCCTTTCCTGGTTTTCTCCCATTTTCCTGACCTCCTGAATGCTTTCAGGGCTATGGAGGTGGACTGGTGAGGTCCAGAATTTAGACTTTTTTGGCCCTTGACTGGTGGATTATTCAGCTTTCTCTCCAACCTTACTCCTCACCCACCTCCATCCTATTCTCTGTTCTGGGAGGGTCACCATAGGGACTCAGGAGGCTCCACTGCCCCTCTGGCTTCTGGCCCAGTTGTCTGGGAAGAGGCAGGAAGCGAGTGAGGAGGAGGAATTTGCCGTCCTGGTGCCCCCTACAGTGGCCGAGGTCCCCCTTCTCCAGCCTCCCGCCTTCCAGGCGCAGAGGTAGCAAGCAGCCCTACTGCCGCCAGCCCAGGAGACGCCGCTTTCTCCTGGGGTCCCCAGCCCCGGCTCACCCTCGGAAAACAGCCCCAGTCTGCACACTGTGGACAACTCGGCAGCACTGTGAACGCCCTCCTTCTAAGCTCTCTGCAGATCAGAAGCTGGGAGGTACCTTTTCAGAGCCCTTTTCCAGCATAATCTGGACTAGAGTTTACAAAGAGAAGCACAAGAAAGATTTGAAAGGCAGAAGAAAACGAAAGGTTTACACTTCCGGAGGTGGCTGCAGCAGACACGGATTCATGGCAGCTTCCCCATGAGCTCCTGAGAACCACTCACTGGCGGGCTTCAGGCTGAAGGGCCAGGAGAAGCGTCCCTGACCATCCCAATCGAGGTTCTCCCGACAGCGGGACAGATTCTAATTCCTCTGTCACAACTCTTCATATCTGGAACAGAAGCTTCCGATGCCTGAAGGAAACAAACGCTCCTGAAATTATTCAGTTTCCGCATGCCATCTGTTTCCTACCAGGACTCTGACTAGTATCGTTCCTCTCTCAATCCCAGGATTTCAGAGTAACTTATTTTTATTTGGGGAGTGAGAGACTTCTGTTTCATGCAATATACCACAAGATCTAAAAGTCCTTCCATAACAAAACACCTAGAAATGTGAGACATAATACACAGCCAAGCTGTGAGGAAGAAAGAAATGCCCAGGATTGATTCTAAACTGGCTGGAACCCTGACCACGAGGGACGGGTTGGGTCAGGTCTACAGGACTTATTGACTGCCATGAACACGGTAATGCTTTTAATGACCACACAGGGACAGCAGACAAGGTCTCCAGCCCTCTTGTGGTGGTGGTGGTGAAACAGAACAGCCACTTTTGCACGTAAAGACTCTAGACATTGTACTTGTGGCTGGATTAATCTCTATAGAGATGACAAGACATTTTTGGGCAGTCACCAACTCATTCTCAACGACAAAAATGTCCTCTCCTCCACTAACCCGACTTCCCGTCCACAAGGAGAACCGCAACCATCTCTCAGACACTATGGGAGATGCCTCAGAATGCCCCCGAGCTCATGCTTGCTTGGACTCCCTGGGTCTAAGGGGTCACCTAACCCTCAACCCCTCCCCCACCTGCACTCGCCCTTTACCTCTCCAGCCCTGTCACTGCCGTCTTCATCTTTCTTGGACTAGAAGAACGTCTCTCCTTCTCAGGACCAACCTCCTGGAACAGCTCTTCTTCACCAGCTGTTCTGACGGCACAGCCTCTCCACACGCCTTGTGGCCCTCTGGCATGTTCCCACCCATTTCTGCTCCTTTCTACCCTCTCAAGATTTGGAGAAGGAAATGGCAGCCCACTCCAGGATTCTTGCCTGGAGAATCCCACGGACAGAGGATCCTGGCAGGCCAAGGTCCACGGGGTCACAGAGTCAGACACGACTGAAGCGACTAAGCACACCCTTTCAAACAAACCTGCTCAGTCCCTTCTGTGCCATCACCCTGCCCTCACCTTGAGGCCATCTCTGAAACATCCCTAGGTCCACAATTCCTTCCTACTAAGTCAGGTCCCATGGTTCCCAAAGAGAGTGCGGGAAATGTGACCTTTTCCACAAGTCTTCCTTCAAGCAGGTCATCTGTTGGCTTTTCTCTGTTAATAAGACAAACAGTGAAGTGTGTTTGCCTTTGTGCTTAGTCTCTCAGTCGTATCCAATTCTGTGTGACCCTACAGACTGTAGCCCACCAGGCTCCTCTGTCCATGGGGATTCTCCAGGCAAGAATGTTACCTGGAGTGGGTTGCCATGCCCCCCCCACAGGGATCTTCCCAACCCAGGGATCAAACACAGGTCTCCCGCGTCACAGGCGGATTCTTTACCGTCTGAGCCACCAGGGAAGCCCTTTAACCATTTGGGAAGAATTTGCCTTTAACCACTATCTAAGGTATGTGCTATTAATGATAATATCTACCATTTATTCTGTGTGTGAGGTGCTGGTAGTTTTACATGTATTTCAACTTATGGATTAAAAAAAAAAGATAAATTATGTTTTTTGCCAAAAGTCACTCTTCTAGGGTAAACTGAAGCTGATAACCTATAGCTTAAATTCTTTTGGTTCTAAAACCCACTTTCCCTTCTCTCACTGTACCATAAACTGAGCAGGGAGCACTTGAATCCAGGTTTTAGAAGTTTCTAATACTTTGGGACTTCCCTGGTGGTCCAGTGGTTAAAACTCCGCACTTCCACTGCAGGAGGCATGGGTTTGCTCCCTGGTCGAGGAACTTAAGATTCCTCAAGCCATGCAGCATGACCAAAAATAAAAATCCTAACAGACAATAACTGTAGCTATCGCCTGTTTTCTGCATGTCTAACACAAGTCACACGCTGCACCAGGCGCTTTATATTAATTAACGTGTTTAATCCTCACCAAGCTCTAAACAAGTATTAGTGCTCCTTTTTGGAAAGTGAGGCTCAGAGAAGTTAAAACAAGCAAAACATCCGTAGTAAATGTTCAGGTGGGATATGGAATCCCCACCCCAACCCAGTCTGTACTTCTGGCAGAAGCCTTCCGTGAAATAGCAGCAAGACTGGCACAGATTGGGAGGCATTTTAAAAGGAATTGTGACATTTCCTAGAATGGAGTTTACCGTCTATACCTGGCGAGTTCTATGTTATTTGCTCTATGTATGTGCAAACACGGGATCTTATTAAGCAGATCAGGCAAAAAGATTTGCTTGAAGATCTGACTTGATATTTCATATTCTATGCTCTATTTGCCAGTGAGCAGAGCTTAGATGTTTCTCAGTGGCTTACAGGTGTCTCGGTACAATTAGGCCTTCAGAATAAGATGCTGTGCAGATGGTGCTGGCTTGTCCCCTGGTTTGGGAGCCTAGAAAACAGCCTAAGGAACCAACTCAGCCAAAACTTGCAAGTCAGTAGTCTAGAGGAAAAGACATCCACTAGAATGTCACAGATCTAAAAAGTCTTCTCTAAAGGGTGAAAACCTGAATTATATTAGCCAGGCAAGCTACAAAAAACATCCACCTTCACCTAGCATGTGATCAAATACACGCTAGCAAAAAGTGGGGACACAAAACTACAGCTTTAAATTTTCCAAAGAAGAGATGATATGGTACCTGGTGAGGCTGGGGTGAAGCTGGTACAAACAATAGCAGCATGAATTATTACAACCCTCTGGAAAAGCGATCTGGTAATAAAAATATTAATATCTTTTGACCCAGTAATTCTATTCACTAGACTTTTATCCTAAAGAAATCTCAAAACAACCAAGCAAAAACCAAGGTACCAACATATTCACTCTAGTGATATCTACAAGCAGTAAAGACAGGCAAGAATCTAATTTTCTATCATCTGAAAATGATTAAACATATTATGGTATTTTCACTCAATGAAATGGTACATACTCATTGAAAACTGTGAAGATTCTAGCACCATAGGAAATGCTTATTTCATATACTGAGATGAAGGAAAATAACCTGTGCTATGGTTGCCCCTATCCAGAAATCATTTGGTCCAGGGCCAATCAGCATGGAAAAATGAAAAGCCTTCCATTATTCAGGGTGGCAGGACTGTGGATGCATTTTCTTCCTTTTCATTTCTACTGACATTAATTTCTTGTATAGAAAATAACCACTTTAAAATAACCAATGGTTTTGAACTGTGGTGTTGGAGAAGGCTCTTGAGAGTCCCTTGGACTGCAAGGAGATCCAACCAGTCCACCCTAAAGGAGATCAGTCCTGGGTGTTCATTGGAAGGACTGATGCTGAAGCTGAAACTCCAATACTTTGGCCACCTCATGCAAAGAGCTGACTCATTTGAAAAGACCCTGATGCTGGGAAGGATTGGGGGCAGGAGGAGAAGGGGACGACAGAGGATGAGATGGCTGGATGGCATCACCGACTCAATGGACATGGATTTGGGTGGGCTCTGGGAGTTGGTGATGGACAGGGAGGCCTGGCGTGCTGTGATTCACGGG
Organism: Antilocapra americana; assembly: GCA_007570785.1. Taxonomy (NCBI): domain Eukaryota; kingdom Metazoa; phylum Chordata; class Mammalia; order Artiodactyla; family Antilocapridae; genus Antilocapra; species Antilocapra americana. The sequence goes on along the minus strand of ML663560.1, from coordinate 6,543,246 downwards.
GTCACAAAGAGCCGGACACAACTGAGCGACTGAACTGAACTGATTTTAAAACCGGCTTTCACACTGTCTCAGAACTATCTGGTCCAGGGGCAGGCGGAGGGAGAGGCACTTGCAGAGATCCCCACTTCAGAAGGCCTGGCACCAACACTGCAGGGCACTGCAGTGCCCAAGCGAGTGTGCACACACGAACACCAGCTCTCGGCTATTTTCCAGAATCGGGCCTAAAAACAACTGAATTCCACCCCCGAGTGGGCAGTCCTATTTTTAGACGTAATCTCAAACAGCAAAGAGACGGCAGCATCCTATCACTGCACGCTTCTGTGACTGCGTGGAGATGCCATAACCCTGCTTCTGGACAGGCCAAAGGGGTCCCAACGCCACCCACTAGACAGCTGCCCACCTCACAACTGCAGTACCCACACAGATGACCCTCTGTGGGCAGGGCGGCCAAAGCTGCTGGAGAACGGGCAGGGCCACCGGTATCTCCGGGACTGCGGAGCTTTTCCTAAGTTAAGCCTGAGGGCTTCTGAGGTGATATTAATTTTTTTCCCCCGACTTAAAAGGTTATATGAGTATATAATTTCTAAACCTTCACAAACAAAAAGGATCACAGAAAGCAATCCGTGTCGTCACTTGTAGGCAAAAAGGACTCCATTTTACAATAGCAACACAACAAAAAGTACCAGAGGACTAATTCAAAATAGCAGAAGGCAAAAGCTACACATATAGATCAACTCTACTGAAGGACCCCAAAGAAGAGCTCAGTAACCAACCGACCCGCCAGAGAAACAAACGTATCCACACGCAAAGACACAGTATCATGCAGAGGTCACGTCCCTACTGACCAGTTTACAAACTAGTAACATGCCAGTCACAATCTCAATAGGGTCTCGGAATATAACTCATCTTGAAATAATTTCAAATGTACAGAAAAGTACAATCGTACAGGGCTTACACAGCCCCTTCAACAAGATGCCCCAATTGACAATACCACTTCATTTTTAATTGAATGATATTTTCTATCATTCGCTCCATTACCTATACATATTCATGGCCTATAGAGTCAGCCCTCTCTTATCCATGGGTCTGTATCTGCGGGTTCAACCAACCACAGACCAAACATATTAGAGGAGAAATTACAGAAACTTACAAAGAGCAAGATTCGGATCTGCCACATGGCTGGCAATTATTTATACACTGTGCACATCAAGTTTATAACTATCTACGCAGAATTTACATGGTGTGAGACGTTGTAAGTAATCTAGAGATGATGTGTGGAAAGATTTACACGCAACTACTATGCCATTTTACACGAGGAACCTGAGCACCCACAGGTTTCGGGGTCTGAGGGGCTTTTCCATTCCCCTACAGACACCGAGGGAGACGACACATGCGCTGTGTAGATGCCCGTTGCTTCTTCCTGGCCTCTCGGAGAGTAGGCTGAAGACTGAAGCCCAGTGTACATTTCCAAAAGTAGGAATATTCATCTACATAACCAGCATAAAACCCTCCACACTAGGAAATTCACATGCTTTTACCACTGAGCCACCTGGGAAGGTTCCTTGGAGAAGGAAACAGCAACCCACTCCAGTATTCTTGCCTGGAAAATCCCATGGACAGAGGTACCTGGTGGCCTACAGTCCATGGAGTCACAAAAGAGTTAGACATGGCTTAGTGACTAAACAGCAACATCAACTATACCACCAATCCAGTGCACAGAGTACACTCCAACTTTGTAAATTGTCCCAACAATGTTTCCTTTCCTTTCTGGCCCAAGACCCCACGCTGACCTGCCTCACCAGCGTCTCGCCAATGTGACACAGTCCCCCAGTATTCTCCTGACTTCTGTGTCCTTGACAGAGCACGGTCCTCTCGTCTGCAGGAGGCACGTCCAGCCTCGGGCCCCACTCTTGGCAATGATACCAGAGGCACATCACGCCAGGGAGGGACGGCAAGTGTACCCTCCACTGGCGATGCCAATCACATGCACCCGGTCAAGCTCATCCCTGCCAGGTTTCCCCACAGTAAACTTACTTTACCTGGGTAATCAATCAAGTATCTGTGCCAATAGCTAGTTCTTTGGCAAACATCCACTTATTGATGAGTTCCGTGTCAACCAAGCACCACTAGGATAGGTTGTTGTTTAGTTGCTCAATCACGTTTGACTCTGCAACTCTCTGAAATGTAACCCCTCCAGGCTCCTCTGTCCACTGAATTCCCTAGGCAAGAATACAGGAGTGCGTTGCCATTTCCTTCGCCAGGGGATCTTCACAACCCAGGAATCAAACCTGCATCTCCTGCATAGACAGGCAGATTCTTTACCACTGAGTCATCTATGAAGGGTGAAAAACGGTGATTCTCTGCCCATCATTATCGGGCAGAACTTCCCCTCCTAACCCAGGCATCCACTCACCTATTTGATTCTCAAACTATCCAGCTCTGGCCAGTGGAGACCTCTTCAAAGTGGGCCCCATACCCTTCAGACACGTTCACTCCCTTGAGCTTGCCTTTGCTTCCTGGCACAAGGTGTTTCAGGCTCATACTAACCACCTCCACGCTGCCCCCAGGAACAAGCCGTATCTCCAAGGACACGATTCATTTTGGAGAAGGATAATATATATAGAAACAAAGATCTGGATGCTAGGATTGTTCACTGCTGCTGGGATGTCACTGCCTCCAGCTAGAGAATACTATGTATGAACACCACACGTATAACTATTTCCATACCCATAGTTGTACATACGTTTACAAACCATGGGTTCATCTTGAGACCTCCAATCCCAACCCAACACCCTCTAGGATCTTTCCAACCTTTTATCTTTCCATGTTTGCGATTTTCTCCACAAACAGTTGAGGCACTTGGCTCCCGTTAGCCTCAGTATTACACTTATATACTTGCTTACTCAATTTACTTATTTTGCTCATTTGCTCAGTAAAACTGATCTCCCAAGCTCTGCATCCTTCATGTCTCCTCACCATCAACCCCACAACCAGAAGACTCGCCACTGCTTCTGTGAGGCTCTGATAAATCAACTATAAAGTTAGATTAAAGGAAATACATGAAGTTAGTCAAGGAAATTTGGGAAACTATGGGAAGTCAGAAGGTACTTGCTCTACCATGGATTGTAATTTTTTCTAAATTATAATTAAAACAAACTAAAGGGTATTGGGATAACATGCTATCTTTCTGGTGTTTTTCAGGGAGAAAAATATTGTGTCAGACCGATCTCACGATATCCATAAACTCCAGGTGAATTAAAAAGCTAAATATCACACACACACAGAAGCAGGGCAGTTTTAAAAGAAAACGTTAATAATTCAAGAGAAACAAGCTGACATTCAGTTTTGAGTTTATAAATGCCATTCCTCATTATGTGGAACCCAGGCTAGAAAAATGTCTGATTCTCCAAGGGGCAGAGAAGCGTAAGGCATAAACCTATGCCAGAAAGCCAGGATACACTTTCAGCTGAATACAGATATGTCAAACCAGACTGGGGGTTCTCGTCACTTGGTGGGATCAAGCTTTTATTCCTTTTACTGGATTAGGTGAATTAACAATGGAAAACTTCCAAACTAGTTCTGCATCTCTGTATGTATGGACATGGATAAATTTTAGAAACAGTATACAAAAAAAAAAGAGTGACAAAGAGTCAGACACGACTTGGTGACTGAACAACAACAAATACACAGAAAAGGCCTGGTGTTTGGGAACACGGGTCTGAGTGAAGGAGGGAGACACTCAGGAGCCGGTGTGACACTGTTGAGTCTGGTGATGGGCATACAAGTGTCATCAGTCTTTGTGCTTTTCTGTGTGTTTGATGTATTTTGCAAATAAACAGAATTCTGGTTTCCCACTTAACCAGTTTGAGGAAACATCATCGGTTCATGGCATGGAATTTAAGATCCTTCAGCTTCTGACATGAACAGATTTCTAGCTCCACATCTCATGACCTCATTTTGCACCTCCTACTCCAAGGGGCTTCCCTTGTGGCTCAGCTGGTAAAGAATCTACCTGCAATGTGGGAGACCTGGGTTCGATCCCTGCATTGGGAAGATCCCCTGGAGAAGGGAAAGGCTACCCACTCCAGTATTCTGGCCTGGAGAATTCCAGGGACTGTATAGTCCATGGGGTTGCAAAGAGTCGGACATAACTGAGCGGCTTTCACTTTGACTCCGGTGGACAGTGAACTTCTCTTCACGCCCCAAAGGTGCGTCAGACCTCCAGGATTTTGTCCAAGCTGTTCCCTGCCCGGAATGCTAGTTCACTGCTCACTCTGACCATTCAGATGCTTCTGTGACGACCTGCTTAGACATCCCTTCTTCGGAGCCTCCTTCCAATGAGTCAAGCACTCCAGGCTCTCCCCCCACAGCTCCTGGGAGCATGAAGCGGCGGAAAGGACATGCCTGGACCTTGAACTCAGACAAAGTCAGATTCTGAACTGGGTTTTGCAATTTAACGCTAGTGAGCTCTTGAGCAAAACTGCTCACTTCGTAAGCCCTGGTTTCCTCAACGGTAGAACAGAAATGCCCTTGGAGCTTGCCTGTAGTGAGGTGCAGTCTTCCACTAAGACGACTTCTGATACTGGAAGCGAAGCAAGTCCCTCCCCTCTTTTACTGATACATTTCAAAATAGTAAGTCAGGAAAAGGGCTGGAAAGGATACATAGCAACATTAACTAGGGGAGGAATGTCTTTTTAATTGTTTTTTATTTTTAGCAAGACTATAGTCACTTGTTAGGCAGAGAAGGAAATGGCAACCCACTCCAGTAATCTTTTCTGGAGAACCCCAGGGACAGAGGAGTCTGGTGGGCTATGGTCCTTAGGGTTGCAAAGAGTTGAACACGACGGAAGCGACTTAGCACACGCATGTGTTCCTTACCTAAAAGTATGGTTGTAAAACACACAAGGTTATCGAAAGCCCCTAGCAGAACGGCCTAGCAAACACCAGCTAGCAATCACTGAGAACTGCTGTTCTGAGGGCAAGGCAGGCTGAGAGAGGCCTGGAGCGAGGGTGCAGGTGGACCACCTGCAACCAGGAGGAGTTAGGAAGGCCGCCTCCCTCCAGGGGCCCGTGTCTAACACGGAACATTTACACACGCACAGTCACCCTTCAGTACATATTCTCACTCAGCAAATATCACATTCCAGGCACTGACTCTAGGTTCTGGAGATACAGCTACAACAAACAAGTCTCAAAAGTCCCGACCTACCACTAAAACGACAAATAAAGACAGAAGAGTTACAAATAGACATTGGGGTGGCCAGGAACTAAGAAATGCTTAGGGAAAACTCAGGGAGGCTAAGGGGACAGAGAAGGGGAGAGGGAAAGGGTGGGACCTGAACAGGACAGTTTACACAGGAAGACAGCCCTCCTTGAGGAGGCGACAAGTGACCGGAAGGAGGTGTGGGGACGGGCTGTGCGGAGACCCGTGGAGAGGCGGGCACAGAGGCGAGGCGGGAATGGGCTCACCGGGAATGGGCTCACCGGGAGGATCCGCACAGTGGCTGATGCGGCAGAGGCCAGGTGCAGCCAGAGAAAGGGACCCTGGGCACACAGGCCCTGCTCTCGAGGGGTCCACAGACCCGCAGCACTGCCGTCTGCGTACCTACTGGAGATGCAGAGTCTTGGGTCTTGGGGACCTACTGAACCAGAATCCGCGTGTTAACACGCTCACCACTCAAGTCACACACACATACGACAGTTTGTGTACCGATGAAGGGCCTTTTCAGCCACGTAAGAAGGTCAGATTTTATGAGAAGGCTTTGGAGGGTTTGAGCTAGAGAGCAACACCCTCTGGTTTTAATTCTCAAATGGCCAACTCTGGTCTGGTTGTTTTGTGGAAAACAGACTTTGGGAGGGGTAAGGGAAGAGGCGGGGAGTTAGTGAAGAAGCTCTTTTGGTTGCCTGGGTAAGGGGTGTTGGCTGCAGAGACAAATGTGGTATTGATGGAGGTGGTGATATGTGGTCAAAGGAAGGACATACTTTGAAGTCAGAGCCAACAGAAATTGCTAACAGGTCAGGAGTGGATGTGAGGGGCTTGACGACGGTGACACACTGCGGCAGCCATGTGACAGTCTGCTCCGCGTCCTCTGCAGGCAGAAACCCATTCAGGCTCCGCAGCAGTCCCAGGGAGAGGTACAGCTGAAGACCCTGCTTTATTAAAGTGAAGACAGCCAGGCAGAGCGAGGTTCAGTGACTGCCCCAGGCCCCAAAGCCCGTCAGGCGGCAGCGCCAGGTCCAGGGAGCCTGTACTTGGGCACTGTCCCGTACTGAGTGGTGTGGACCACGGAACGGCCTGCGGAGAGGGACGAGGCAGGGAGGGGAGGGGCTGAAGGAACCAAGGGTGCTTCTCTGGACACGGTAACTCTGAGATTCCTGGTGACGTCCACGTGCAGACGTCAGGTAGACAGCTGGCGTGTCTGGACCTCAGGGGAAGGTGGGGATGGGAATACAAATGGGAAGCTGTCAGCACAACGATAGGACTTGAAGCCAGAAGAGTGGATGAGATCACACAGAGCAGTTTTTCAAACTGGAGGTTGTGAAATCAATTTAGTGGGTCATGAACAGCATTAAAAAAATAAATGAAATAGAACAGAATGGAAAATAACAGAGATGATGGCTCAGAGTAACATGAAGCATGAGAACTTAATTGCGAAACTTTTGTTTCAGGCTTGAGTTTAGGTGCATAAGTGAGCACAGTGAGCATATACTAGGCTGGTGTGTAGTTTCGTCAAAAGATTGTGTAAAGCCACTGCTGGTCTAGGGACTGAGAGTAAGACTGATCCCTGAATCCCACCAACATGTGGAGGCCGGGAAAGAGGAAAAGGAGCCAACAGGGAGAGCGAAGGCAAGAAACAGCTGGTGAGGAAGACAGGCCACGGGGTCCCTGGAGCCGCAGGAGGGGGACGAGCTCGTGTGAGCCCGCATGGGCGTACACAGATTATGGGGTGGAGAGGTGCCTGGGCACTCAGGGAGGGTGACCTGTTTGAGGCCTCGCCGCTGAGGGCAGAATGAAAGGGGGAGACAGATGAGTTTTTAAGACCTTGATTTGTGGGGACAACAGGGTATCCAGTCGTAATTTCCATAAATAGCAAAGACTCGGCCATTCAGCTGTTGCTTTTTCTTTTAAATCATCTACTACGTACTGAGCCCTTTACCAGACCTGGGAGCACAGGGATGACTAAAACTCTGCTGTCTTTTTTAAAAAGCTTACACTCTGGAAAAGGAGAAACTGCAGTACAGTGAGGTCAGGGCCACGGGGCAGAACGTGAACAGGTCTGAGGAAGGCCGCAGTCACCCTGCTGGCTGGCTGAAGCCCACCACTCCACCTAGACCGACTGTCGATAGCCGCTCTCCCACCTCCTGCCTCGTGCTCCGCCCTCCCAAGCACTTCCCACATCAGAGTCAGTCTTCACGGCCCGGCTCACACCAGCAGCCTGTCCACACGCCAGCCACACCCGTGCCTGGCCCCTGCCTCAGGGAGCACCTCACTTTCCCAAGGAGGATCACGTAACGGTTGGAAGCATGTAACAAACCTTTTCAACATCTGCCTGGCACTCGAACAGCCAAGCGAAGACTTGCTTCCCCACGACAAGCCAACTTATGTTATTACTCAGCATTATTACTGAAATAAAGCTGATCATATACTTTGGCCACCTGATATGAAGAGCTGACTCATTGGAAAAGACCGTGATGCTGGGAAAGACTGAAGGCAGGAGGAGAAGGGGAAGACAGAGGATGAGATGGCTGGATGGCGGACTCGATGAACATGAGTTTGGGTAAGCTCTGGGAGTTGGTGATGGACAGGGAGGCCTGGCATGCTGCAGTCCATGGGGTCATAAAGAGTCAAACACGACTGAGTGACTGAACAGAACTGAGAGCTGATCATGTCACCCCTGACTCTAAAACCTTCCCTGGCTCCTAATTATTAGCACAACACATTGTCAGCTCAGTCCTGTCTTCTAGAAACGCCACACAGCCTTGCCCTTCCCTGCCTCCCAAACTCCCTAATGCTCGAACAGGCACAATCAAAACAAATATGAAAAAGATGTACAGAGTTGAAATTGGAAAGAAGACATTCCTCAAACTGTTGACAACAGCTGTCTTTGGAGGGAGACTGCAAGGGACCTTCTAGGAACTGATTTAATGAACACGTGAATTTTGTAACAAAAGTTAGAAAGCAAAGACATTTTAATGGCAGTAGCTGTCTTTATTGAGTGTTTACTCTATGTACTAGAAGGCATTACAGTCTCATTTAATTTTAACAAGTCTGTGATGCAGGAATTAGCCATTCTGCAGAGGGAGAGACTGAGGCATGGAAAGTTGAAGTAACTCTCACAAGGTTACACAGCTCGTCTGTGAAGAAGAAATGCTGGGATTCGAACCCAGGTCTAGTTAAGAATGTGCCCTTAACCTCTCCTGTCCTCAGTCCTGGTCTGCGCACCCCCCAGCACCCCGGCATGCACCGTGCAGTCTTTCCTTTGTTCCAGCTGGCTCTTCGGCCTGAATAGCTGAGCTGTGCTGCCACACCACTGGCCTTTGAGGTCCAGGGCAAACCCTGCCTTTCCCCTGACTTGTCCCCTCCCTAGAGGTGTCACCAACACTGCTCAGTCATGTCCGACTCTTGGTGACCGCATGGACCGAAGCCCACCAGGCTCCTCTGTCCATGGGATTTCCCAGGCAAGGATAGTGGAGCAGGTTCACTCCATCCTCCAAGGGATCTTCTCAACCCAGGGATGAACCTGAATCTCTTGTGCCTCCTGCATTAGCAAGTGAATTCTTTACCACTGAGCCACCCGGGAAGCCCTCACCAACATTACCAGAGAGTAATTACACTCCCTACTTCCCCAACAGAGGAAACATGCAAGCATTCAAATCCTGCAGGAATTAAGCTGACAATGTAATCTCTTTCTGACAAAAGCAAAGAAAAGAGAGACCCAAAGTTCTCACCTGTAAGGGAAGTTAATCTTAAGGGAGTTTCTGTGAGTCCTCCCTCACCCCTTCCCTCACTTTCAGCCTCAGCTTCTTGCACTTATTAAAGAAGCTGAACATTTTAGGTCGCCAGTGACGAATAAAAACCACTTACTATTTAAAAGTGTAAACAGTGTAAATAAAAAGGTTTTCTTTTTAAACATCTTTTTAAAATTGGTTACCTTTTCCCAAAGACTCTGACCTTTGAAAGAAAGCACTTTTTAAGTTCAGCACAAAGAAGTGTAAAAATATTAAGATACTTTACATACACATAAACATGGAGAGACGTGACCCCGTGAATGAGACGTGTTTAAAAATGCAGAAAGCTCTTTTAACACCATCTGACCACATCTGAATATATGAGCAGAAGTAAGGCCAAACAAACAACACACAGCAAAACAAAAGCACTGCCCCAGCAATCTCAGAAAGGAAGTACAGGACAGAATGAACAGATTCTAACGTGTCCCTGGCCTTCCTGGGCAAAGCGATGAGAAATGCAGTCAACCGAGCATTAAGACTTGATTTTACTGGAGGTACCAAGACCGTAGGTCAGCCTGTCAAATGAAGCAGGGGCAGAGCTGAGCTCTCAGGGTGCAGTCCACCCCTGGTCAAAGCCAATGGGCCTTTTTACAGTTTACGGGATCCTCTGCGTAGGGCTGGAGAGGCAGGCATGGGAGGAACGCTGCCTGGAGGACGGATTCCTGTGAAAGAGCACAGGTGTCAGGAGAGGCTGAGGTGGGCCGAGGGTCCACAGCTTGGCCCAGGGCCTCGAACTCACAGCCTGAAGATGCTGAGGAACAATGACAGTTCTTGCTAAGTATATCTATAAGCTAAGCATTCTGAAGATTAATGAATTTTCAACTTAAAAACAGAGACACAAAAAACCCCACAAAAACCCCATACCTATAAAGAGCTAAAAGAGTGTTCTAAACGTGCTAGCAAACTCCAATTCCAAACTAAAGAGAGGCACTGCCAGGCCTCCACCAACAGCCTTAAGAGTCAGCAAATTAATCAGGGGCTGGAGAACTTGAAAGAAATAAGCAGCAGATCATTTCAGTAGTGTAAGATCTTCTACTGAATGGCTTCAGCTCTGCACTGTATTTTATGTTCTCATTTCATTCCAAAAAGGAAAAAGGGGGGAAGGTGCCAAATGTACAAGTAACAGTCACCGACAGACAAAAAAAAAGCCACTCCTGACAACTGTTTGCTGTCTTTCTCAAGAGATTTGCAAAGGAATAATGGTAAAAACCCTCCTTGACTACCCCCCGGCCCCCGCAATGAGCACAGAACCCTCTCTCCCCTACGGGGCAGTGCAGCACCAAGCACTGCTTTCCCCTAACCAGAGGAAAGCCAAGTGTCTGGAAGAGACCAAGAAAAACATGTTTAAAAAACCTTCTGGAAATAGAATTTTATTTTAGCAAGCAAGATGAGCAAAAATACAACTTTATTTTTGCAAGGTACAATTGCTTTCCCTATTAAACCTGTTTTCAATGGATTCTCCTGGGTGATGCATTGGAAAAAAATACTACATTCATAATCAGGAAACCTATATTTAAATGCTAGTTTTGCCACTTGTTCTGTGACTTGGGCAAGTTCCTTAACTTCAAAGTCCCACTTTCCTCATTTGCAGAAATGAAGTTACCTACCTTACTGCCTCACAGGAATGCTCAATAATAAACATGTAAGCTGCTAAGCACCATATAAATTCAAGTGGTCATTATCAGTATTACCATCATCTCTTTCCCAGGTAGAAGTCTGAACAGACAACAAAATAGGCAAAAGACAATGAGGAAAAACACTGGGAGCAGTTACCTATCAATCAAACAAAATAAAACCAAACAAACCCTAAAAGGCAAAATAGCTGTAAAATTGATAGAAAACCACTCTGTGACCGTTAATTTCTGTGTCATTCTCTCCTGCAATGCGGGAGACCTGGGTTCAATTCCTGGGTTGGAAAGATCCCCTGGAGAAGGGAGAGGCTAACCACTCCAGTATTCTGGCCTGGAGAATTCCATGAACTGTATAGTTCATGGGGTTCCAAAGAGTCAGACCTGTCTGAGTAACTTTCACGCTGCTTCATTTTACTTCTCTAATTAAGAAAGCTCCCATACTCTGGGGTCTATAGTCCATTCATAAAAATCACATCACGGTTAATCAGTGCTCCTAATTCACAATCAAAACGCCAGTGGAGCACGTTCCTACTCCACAGGCAGGAGCCACCAGCCACAAGACAAATCCCCACCCTCCCACCAAGGGTCGGACCCACTCAGAGGCGGTCAGTCTCTGACAGCAGTGGAGTATCTCCTTCTTCCCCGACCACTGCCGTGGAGTTAGCAAATACCAATCTCAGTTCTTCTGAAATAAGCCCAGAGAGAACAGGTGGCTAGCAAACAGGCATCACCACTTGCAATCCCAAGTTTTAAAAATAAAAGTCAAAACAACAGAAACATTTTCTGAAAAATCAGCAATTTCCAAATTTTCTAGATGGTTATAACAGTAAGTGAACTTTATCTGGTGATTACTATGAGTCAGGCAATATTCTAAAAGCTTGAGTTATTAACAAATTTAATCAGCACAACCACAGGTAGGTACATTCATGTCTTCATTTTTTGGACAAGAAAACAGAGGCACAGACTTGCTTACAGTGACACTGCTAATAAGTGGCAGAGCTGGCTTTCAAAAATCGGGTAACTGGCTTCGGAGACCATCTCCAGATGCCGATTCCTGGAGAATCCTCCGACCAACAATGCCTGGTTCTCCTGACCAGTTGTGCTACCCTGTACTTGGGGCACACTGAGTATGTACCCGAGCCTACAGCGCAGTGTCTCTCGCCTTACGGTCACTTGTTTCAAAGTGAACATCAGAGTAACATGAGCCCATGAAAACAGGGTTTCCTTTTCTGCATTCAAAAATGATGGATTAAACAATTTGGGGAAAAAAACTGGATGAAATATTATATACATCTTTTAAAAAATAACAAGAAGCTAACAGGATAATGAGGCATTACCTAGTTAAAATCCTAGAAGGAATGGAAACCCAAAGATGTGATAGAGAGAGACTCGAGGGCAACTGCAGATCTGCCAGATGTGGCCAAGAGGCCCAGGGGGCATGTCTGCCCTTCCGCAGAGGAGATGCTCAGTAACCTTGGGCTGGCCCCCAACCAGGGGACTGAGGCCCTAAAGGGCTGCATCCTAGGGCTAAGAGCGAACTGGAAGTAAACCAGTCTTCTCACTCAGCATCCAATCAGCAGGACAAAATCTCAAACTCTTAACCTGGATTAAAATAATCCTGGTTTGCTAGTGCCCTTAGGCACCTGGAAAAAGTAAACAAAAATCTTCCCTGGAAAAAGACATCCAAGGCCTCTAATTATTTCTATAAATAATGTTTCAAATACTACATTCAGCACACAAACACAGGAATAGAGAAAACACCATGAGTAAAAACCATCAAAAACAGTCAAAGACACAGGTAATGGAACTGAGAAAAGGAGATCATTAAAACAACTCCTTTACTCTGTTTTAGGAAATAATAGTCAAGCTTGAAGAATTTAGCAGGAACAGGAATCCATAAAAAGCAACACAGCAAATTTGAAAGGTCCCAAACGTCTCAGTTTTTGTTGTATTTTTTCAAACTTATCCATTGAGTGCTAAATTTCATTTAAACACAGATTAGACAGAGAGAACTAGTTAGATGGAATACAGGTCAAAAGAAACCACTCAGAATGAAAAACGGAGAAAATAAAAAATACAAGAGAAAGGAAGAGTGCTCAAAAGGAAACCCCTGAGAAGGTCTGGCATATCCATATAAGTGGAGCTGCAGAATGAGAAGAGACTGGGGCCAGAGCAGTGTGTGAAGAGCATCACCGGGAATCCTCCAGGACAGATGAGAGAAGTCAGGCCACAGACTCAAGAAGCCTGCTGAATACAAAATCAACGATCTTTATTATCCTGGAAAGTCTTCTAAAAATAACACGGCCTGTTCTGTAAGGTTAGTGCCACAGCTAACTGAGCATCCACTGTGGTCCTAAGAGCGGCCAGACGTGGACAGGAGAGAGACACAATGCTCCCAGCATGTGAAGAGCTCAAGTCAAGCCCTTAGAATCACAATAATCTAACAATAATCTACACCTGCACTACGGAAAATAAAGGGGGTGGGGAGGGAAGAAAAGGAGAAGGCAGGAAAAAATGCTAGAGAGAAGTATTTAAAAAGAAAATGGGTTAAGCTTAAAAGCAATAAACTAAAAGCCGCTTGCAGAAGTAAAAGTAAGGACCTGCCAAAATGAGCCCAGGCCCAGGCCTAAATGCTACTTCTGTTTCATTCACTATGCTAAAGAAGAATCCTCACAAGCTAAATTCAAGTCCTTGGCACGAGAAAGTCAAAGAAGAATCTTTTCTTTATAGCTCCTCCTCAATCTGAGTAAATCTTTTTTTAATGCTAAATCTAAACAGACAATTCTTACTGAGCTCTTAGCTCTACTAGTAGTGACACTGTAATTACAATGACCATCTTCTCCTCTATTACTTGAGACAATGTGGAGAGGCTGGCTCTGGAGGATCAGGAGAAGGAAGGAGAGTTCCACCAGGAGCTAGCTGAGTGAAGAGGAGAAACAAGCAAAAATATAATACATGGAATCCTCAAGTTATAGGAAAATCAATCTTGTGAAAAGCCGAAGGTCTCTGCCTTCTAGAAAGCTCAAAGTGCGCAGGGAACCCTCTCATCCAGAGAGAGGGGTCAGGGAGGGAAACAGCCTGCACTGCTGCCACCCCCGCAAGCTTCTGTGGCATGTCCATCCCCACAAAGGCAATCAGGTGGGAGAGGGACTGGCTGAAAGGTTAATGCATAACCCTGCTCCCCAGTCGGAAAGCTGACACGCAAAGCAGCAGGTGATTCAGTGACCAACGTGTTGATGAAATAGAACAAACCCTTCCTGAAGCCTAGTGCCACTGAAGGTTCAGGACGGGCTGTCCATCACTCGGGAGCACTCCTGCGTTTCTGTGTTTGGAATATGACCTTCAGACTAAAACACAGAGACATGATTCAATACATAACTATAAATGTCTGTCTTGGGAATAAAGTGACTTAGAATAAATATCTTATGCATGCTAGGTCTCCCTCTCAAAGCGTGGTCTCTCTACATCTCATGAGTCTTGTGAGCTGTATAGGCTTCCAAGAGATCAGGAAAGGATACAATGACTAAATAAGTATACAGACTTCAAACAAACTTCAAAATCGTTCAAAATTTCGTCTATTTCTGGGATGCAAGTACTGTTCAAATCTGCATACAGGCTTGTTCATATCTAAACCAAAGTGTCTTGGGAATTCCCTGGTGGTCCAGTGGTTAGGACCCAGCGCTTTCATCGTCAGGGCGTGGGTTCAAACTCTGGTCAGGGAAACTAAGGCAATGCGTCCAAACTTGTTCAAATGATACCGGAATAAAAGGATCCCAAATTCTCAGACAATGTAAATCACATATCTAATATCTGATCAGAGTAAACATACAAAGAACTCTTACAACTCAACAACAGAAAGACAACAACTCAATAAAAACATAAGCAAAGGACTTTAATAGACATTTCTCCAAAGATACAAAAATGGCACATCAGGACATGAAAAGATGCACAACATTATTAGGGAAATGTAAATCAAAACCACAGTGAGACACCACCTCATACCCACTTGGATGGCTATAATCAAGAAAAGAAAAATTACCAGTGTTGAGCAGGATGGAGAAAAACTGGAACCCTCACACATTGCTGGTGGGAATGGTACAGTCACTCTGGAAAACAAGCAGTTCCTCAAAAACTATACACAGAATTACCATATGACCCAGTAATTCCGCTCCTGCATACACCCAGAAGAACTAGGAACAGACACACAGACAGACTCCTGTACGCCAGTGCTCACTGCTGCGCTATTCAAAACAGCTAAAAGGCAGAGGCAACCCAAGCGTCCATCAGACAAGTGGGTAACCAAGCTGTGGCATGTACATACAACGAAGCATTCCTCAGCCACAAGGAGGAAGGAAGCGCTGATAGGTACCACGACGGGGACCAAACTTGAGAACATTAAACTGTGTGGTATGTGCCAGATGCTGAGATGCAGACTGTACGATTCCACTTATGAAATATCTAGAATAGGCAAGTTCAAAAAGGCAGAAAGTCAACTGAGATGGTTGAAATGGCAATTTTGTCATATATTTTCTTAACCAAAATTAAAAAGAGAAGCTAACATGCAGCCTTTTTTTTTGCTGTACCGTGCAGCGTGTGGGATATTAGTTCCCCATCCAGGGATCGAACCCCTGCCCCCTGAAATGGAAGTGTGCCGTCTTAACCACTGGACTACTAGGGAAGTCCCACACGCAGCCATTTTGGAAAACAGTCTCACAGTTTCCTATAAAGCTAAAACAGCCTTAATACAAGCCAGCAGCCATATTTCTAGCTACTTATCTAAATGAATTGAAATGTATGTAAACACAAAATCTTACACGTTTATAGCAACTTAGTAAGCTACCAAAAATTGTAAGCAAGAGACAAGTCCTTGAACAGGTAAATGGATAAACAAATTGTGATATATACATACAATGGAGTATTCTTCAGCCAAAAAGGGATGATGAACCTAAAAACATGCTGCAGATGAACAAGGCAGATGAACCTAAAAACATGCTGCATGAAAGCTGGGCACGAAAAGCCACACACTGTATAATTCCGTTTATATGAAATAATCAAAACAGGCGCATCTACTGACAGAAAGCAGACTGGTAGTTGCCAGGGGTTGGGGGAAGGCAGAAAGCTGAACTGTCCGCTTAAGGAGTACAGGCTTTTTCCTGGGAGTGATGAAAACGTTTTGGAACTAGACAGAGATTGCGGGTGCATAGCATTGTAAATGTACTAAATACCACTGAGCTGTTGAACGGTTGGTTCACTTAAAAAAAGTTGATTTTGGTCACAGGGCACAAACTTTCAGTTGTAAGATGAATACATTCTAGAGATTTGAGGCCCCACACGATTAGTATAGCTGATACCAATGCTGCTGTTGAGCGGTTCAGTCACGCCTGACTCTTGAGGACCCCACAGACTCTGACCCGCCAGGCCCCTCTGTCCACGGGACTTCCCAGGCAAGAATGCTGCAGGGGGTTGGCGTTTCCTTCTCCGAGGGATCTTCCCAGCCCAGGTATCAAACCCGCATCTCCTGCATTGGCAAGGGGATTCTAAACCACTGAGCCACTCGGGAAGCCCAGTTAATAACATTACGTTAAAAAAGATTCACTTTATATTGTGTTTCACATCAATTTAAAAAAAAGGAAACCAAACCCAACCCAAAGCAGATACCTTAAAGAACCTCGACCCGGAAGAGTGAAGGTCTCACTGCCTGCTGCCCCCTCCGCTCCCTCGGTCCTGGCTCACTGCCAGGACTTTCAGTCTCCAGCCCTGCAAACACATGAGGTACTGAAGAACAAGCTGGGTTTCAAACACTAAATTAACCATTGTTTCTGTTAATACTAACTTACTTCTCCCTTAAGATCTGAGTTGGAACACGGAGAGCTAACATTTCACCATCACTGTTCTAAAATAGCTTTGAGATGCCCTCTGTGATGCTCATTTAAGGGGACAGGACAATGGATGTCCTGACCCTAAGACCGCCTCCTGCTGCATGATGCCGACCTTTCTGTCCACCTGTCAGGACCACAATCTTGCTAAGACTGCTAGTTCTTACTGCTATCACTTCTCTAGAACTAACAACTGTTTCCCTTCTCTGTGGCCAAATTTTTTACAATGTATCATCACTGATCCGCCTGTTCGCTTCCTTACTGCACTACTGAACACCCTGAGGTTAAGGGCTAGGACTCATCCCAGAGCTCTGAAAAACTGCTGCCGCTGCTCGCCTGGTCATTCCTGGCTTCCTGTTGTGTATTCCAACCTAGAGAGCTCTACACTTCATTCTTTACCTACCTCCATTCTGATTTCTTTTCCAAAAGGTTCCTAACCATCAAAACAATCTTTGGTTAAGGACAAGACTTCCCCGTGCCCAAACCAAATACAATTGGCTCTCTGTCTCCACAGGTTCAGCCAACCATAGACTGAAAACATTTGGGGGAAAAGATTCCAGAAAGTTTCTAAAAGTAAATACTTAAGAAGTCTTCAAGAGATGAACCACCTGCAAACAGAAACCTCAGAATATTTTGTAGAACAGTACTAAAAACCATCTTCACTTACAAATAAAAAGACAGTTATGTTACTGAGTGCTAAAAAGATGTGAGCCATCAAGCCATGAAAAGACAAAGAAGAAATGTAAATACATATTCCTGAGTGAAAGAAGCCAATCTGAAAAGACCATGTACTGTATGATTCCAACTACATCACGTTGTGAAAGTCAAAACTACAGAGCCAATAAAAAGACCATGGTTGCCAGGGGTGATGGGGAGGGAGGGATGAACAGGTGGAGCACAGGGGAGTTTTCGGGCAGTGAAACTGCTCTATAGGGTTCTGTAATGATGGCTACAGGTCACAGATTTCTCCCAAGCCACAGAATATACAATGTAACACTAAGAGTGAACTATAATGCAAACTGCGGACTTCGGTGAAAGTGTGTCAAGGTATGTTCATCAATTGTAATGAATGAACCACTGTGATGAAAGATGCTGACCAACGGGGGAGGCTACGCATGTGTGGGGGCAGAGGGAATATAGGAAATATTATTTTCCTCTCAATTTTGCTGTGAATCTAAAACTGCTAAAAAATTAAGCCTATTTTTTAAGTACTGGATATGCACTAAGCTATAAACAATAGCTATATCCAAAGATTAGGATTATACACCTATGTACTGTTTGAATTTTATACCAAGAGCATACACTAATTTTTTTAATAAAAGGATACATTTCAAGGGAAAAAAAGAAGTTCTAAAAGTTGTTTCAACTAAAACACTATGCTAACATTTTCGACATTTTTCTTTAACATATATAATTATTTCCATGTTCAACTATTTCAACAAAAGTAACTATTTTCATATGACTATTTTAACTCTAGAACAAAGATACAGTTAAGAGTAATAGGGCTTTTTTTCCCCAAATTTTTAATTTAGCAGATTCTAATTTTATTCTTAAAATAAAATACTATAAAGTGTATCTCAATAAAATGTTAATAAGCTGAATCAAGTCAATAAGAGAAATGATGTACTGGCTTACAGAACCAACTCTTTACTCCTCTCTAGATGGAAAGACAGAATTTCCCATTTTCCTATTCCCAAATGATTTAATTTAGAATGAACTAAAGCAGAGAGAAAACATTAGTCTCTCCTCCTCAGTACCAGTATCACCTATTAATTCGCTAATGAAATCAGATACACGACTTCTACAGTCAACGCTGTGTCTTTACATTAGCAGAGACACCCATTGAGCTTATCACAGGCTTCCTAGAAGAGATTTCCTGATGAATTACTCACTGAGGAAGATTCCTGAGCAGACACAGAAGGACCAGTATCAAATATTAATATGGCAAAAAAAAAAAAGGGATGTATAGATAATGTTTGGTTGAGAAGAGATTCAATAAACATATAATCAACTACTATAATTAGAAGTCAATTTCAATTCTCTTTAACATTTTCAAGGTTTACATCTTAAACATAAGCAAAAAGCATCAACAAAAGAAATCTTTTCTACATAAAAAGATTTCTGATGAAATCTTAAAACCTAATATTTTGATTTTGAAAACAAGCTGCTGATTTTTTTTTTTAAATCCAGAGAACAGTAGACTGGGCTGGCATCCTTTAAAAACTGAGCAAGATAAGTTCAAGCAAGTAATAAACGCATGGAACTCATTAATTCAGAAAGGGATCATGAACAGTGAGCCAAAGGGGAAAAAGAAACTGAAGCTCCTATGGCACATTCCTTTGAAAGCTGGCAGGGAAACTCTACTTCACTTATTAATTCACACAAAAAGTATCTGCTGAGCACTACCCACTTGCCAAGCACTATTCTAGATGCCGGGGATATGATGGGGAACAGAAAGTCCCTGCCCTCACACAGATGATGTTCTAACAAGCAGGCCCCAAAATGGCACTTCTGGACGCGAGTCTGTTTTTTTCTAAATCCAAACCCAAACTCTTCTCTTCAAAGGTATCACAGGGCAGGGGGTTCTGTGGTGTGTCCACCCAAGCCACCAGCACTCCCTCGGACCTCATCTGCTGTTTTCCTTGTCAGAGTAGAGAACAGCAGGCCGTCACTCTTTAACATAACCCTAAGACCCTCATCAACTCGTTGCTGAGAATACTTTATCAGGCTAAATTAACTCATTTCTTTGGATGATACTGTCTTTGAATTTTCCCTCCATTCTTGAACTATTTTAGTTACTCTCAGAGATGGTTTGCAATTTTTTTTTTTAACAGCAAATTCAAATTTAACATTACTTTAATACCTACTATGTGAAGGGGACATACAGAAATAAAGATTAACAAGGTACGGTGGCCATCTAAGAATACAATCTTGTGGTGAAACAGACACACGGCACACTGACTGTACACATGGACAGACGCAGAGGAGAAAGAGGACAGTCCAGGGAGAGGCTCAGAGGCGTTCTCGCGCCAGCTGCGGGGGCTAAAAAATAAAACAAAACAAAACACAGCCCTGACCACAAGGACCTCAGAGCCTCGTGCAGTAGTATTTGAAAGTATTTTACAGTTTTTCCAGCAAAAATCTTACAGGTACCCAAGATAAGAAGAGAGAGATGAGAGCTGCTCGGGCTGTGGTGCTCGGAAGAGGATATACTTCTTCCACTACAGCCAGGCCACCTGGGGTGCCCAGGTCCAAGGGGATACGAGTACCCCCACCTTACCTGTGTTGACGCAACACTGAGAACCCTGCCACCCACCTACCACAGGGAGCGCATGTACACAGGGCTAAGTCAAGTCTGAGGGCTGTGGGGTAATTTACGAGCCACCGGCCTAATAAACGGGAACAGCAGAAGCATATGGGGACACAGGCAGGAAAAGCTGAGTCTAAATCACCGGAATCCAAAACCAGACAAACAACTGTCAAAGTCCGACCAGTTTCTCTAAAATCCTAAGAGGCAGCAAGCTCATCTTAACTACTTTCTACTTCACCCCTGCAGACCTTGCTTCCCCAGCCGGCTCTATCTGCCTGCCACAGCTGTCTCTTCAAATCTTTCCTTGTTCAAGCTTCCCACTCTCCACCTTGCTCTTACCCCCCAGCAGAGACCTTCACAGAGCTCACCAGAAAGCACTCTTACTTGCTGCCTGCCCCCAGGCCCACGTGTATCCCACTCACACAACTTGCTTTCCCCCAAAAGAGGGTATTCCAACAATTCAAAACTGATCACCTCGATTGCACAGGGCCCTGAGATCTCCTGGAAGGTCCTCAACCCAGTGCTCTTCTGCATCTTCAACTCAGCCCTGTGCTGGCTCCTTCCCACCTCTGTTTACACGTGCTTAAGTTTTTCTTATGTCTAAAAAAATTCTTCGCTTAACCGCAGGTTCTCTCTATAGCTACTTTTTACTTTCCTCAGTGGCCAAATTTTACAAAGGCTTGACTCCAAGCCTTGACTGTCTCCACGTCTCCATCCCACTTTCTCATCAATACACAATCACCTGGCTTCAGTCATCCCCTCTCCTTTCAAATGACGTGTTTCAGTAAGCTTAGCTACCGCCTCTGACTTGAGGCTCTTTCTTCCTGCTAGGCTGTCTGGGTTTTCCTTCTCACCTGCTGGCTGCATCCTCTCTGCTCTTCTTTAAATGCTGCCCTGCTGCCTTAAATGTTCACAATCCTCAGAGTTCTGTCCTGACCCCTTTGAGCGCTTGTCATTATTAGCAGCAACAGTACAACTGGGGCACAGGGTTGGGGAGGCGGGGCAGGTGGGAGTGTCAACTACAAGACCTGCAAGGGGCTGAATTCTGTGAAGTCCCTGTTACTGCTGGGAGACGCCCCTCAGTCAGGCAGGAAAGAGGAAGGAACACTTTTCTACATACAGACATTCCCTGCTCACCCTGAGAGCAACCTCATCTACTCCCAGGCTGGAACAGACACGCTCGCCCCCATGTCTTACCCTACAGCCCAGTCTCTTCCCCTAATGTCCGTTTTGTGCCTCAAACACTTGATGCTGTCCTTACACGCATCTTGAATTTAAGCTCAAAATTAAAATGTCTCGCTTTCTACCACACGCCATCGTGTTCTCCACTCTTCTCTGTTTCAATGAACGGCACCACCACCACCTAGTTCCCGAGCTAGAAGTCTGGACTCTCCTTGGTTCTTCCTTCTCCCCCACAAATCTACTTCCTAGTCAGCCTGTTCTCATCCCATTTCACCAGCATCATTACCTTCACTTAGTCAATACACAGGGCCTTATTGTTTATCTGGTCACTAAGCCGTGTTCGACTCTCCTCTTGCTCTCAATCTTTCCCAGCAGCGGGGCCTACTATGTGCCAAATCAACCCACTCCAGTATTCTTGCCTGGGAAATCCCATACAGAGGAGCCTGGCGGGCTACAGTCTGTGAAGTCACAAAAGAGTCAGACACGTCTTAGCGACTGAACAGCAACTACTACGTGCCAAAATCTTCCCTCGTAGCTCAGTCGGTAAAGAATCTGCCTGCAATACAGGAGACCCGAGTTCAACTCCTGGGTCAGGAAGATCCCCTGGAGAAGGGAATGGCAACCCACTCGAGCATTCTTGCCTGGAGAATCCCACGGACAGAGGAGCCAGGCGGGCTACAGTCCGTGGGGTCACAAGTCGGACACGACTTATTGACTAAACTGCCACCACCACCTCCGTGGGCCAAACACTGCTGCTGACACTGAGTGTACAACGGTGAGCAAAACAAGCTCAATCCTAGAGGAAGGGATGGGCAAACAAATAAAAGGATCAGATAATTTCAGGTGGTGATATAAGTTACAAATAAAATAAAGCAGGCTGATGGGACAGAGCACTACTTCAGACAGTAAGGGTTAGAGAAAACTCACAGAGAAGGAAATGTTTAAATGGAACCTGGGGACTTCCCTGGTGGTTCGCTGGTTAAGACTCCCAATGCAGGGGGTATAGGTTAGATCCCTGGTTGGGGATCTAAGATCTTGCATGTGGCTTGGTGTGGCCAAAAAAGAAAAGATAAACTGAACCTAAATGACAAACAGAAACAAGTCTCACACAGATTTGGGAAACAGGATGCCCCAGGCAGAGCGAAGGCTGAGTGAACAGCTCCCAAGTAGAAATGAGCCTGAGGTGTTCAAGAAACAGAGGGAAGGTCAAAGAGGCTGGGACTGAAGGGAACAAGGAGGAGGCCAGGTCAGATGGGCTCAGAGGGAGGCAGGGGTCAGAGACCCTTGTCAGTCACCATGAAAGCAATGGAAAGGTACTGAAGGGCTGCAGAAGGCAACTGACAAAACCCAACTTGAATTTTTAAAGATCATTTTAGCTGAAAAGCAGAAAATATTATTTGGGAGGGCAAAAAATATTGGGGGCTGAAAACCCAGTCAGGAAACTAGTAGTACAGTAGCCTGGACAAGAAGAGATGGGGGGTGGGGGAACACACGACAGATCCAGAATGTATTCTGGACATAAAATGAACAAATTTGCTGGGAGATTAAATATTGAAAGGGAAAGGGAAAAAGAAATCTAGGACGACTCTTAGGTTGTTTTTAGGTATAATCTACATACAGCAAAATTATATACAGTATATCACTCAGTAAGATTTGATGGATGCCTATCAAGATGCAGAGCATTTCCATCACTCCAGAAAGTTCTCTCATGTCCCATTCCCAGTGAACCCCCTTCTACCCAAGAGGTAACCACTGATGTGATTTTGGTATCACAGACTTCTGCCTGTTTTAGAATGTCTGATACGTGGGATCATCGGTCATGCCCTTTTTGTGTCTGTATGAAACTCTTCCTCGTTACACAAGTCAGTAATTTGCTCCTTTGTGTTGCTGAGTGGTCTTCCACTGTATGCATATCCTGTTTAACCATTCTCCCAATGACAACTGGATTGTTTCCAGTTTTCAGCTATCAAGAATAGAACTCCTCTGAATATTCTCGTACAAGGCTTATTTGTGATTGGAGGTGTTCATTTCTCTTGGGTAAATACCTACAAATGGAATTGCTGGGTCACAGGGCAGACATTTTTAACCTTTTAAGAAACCCTCAAAACACTTTTCCAATGGGGTGGCATCATTTTAAAGTCTCATCAGCAGTGTAGGGGGTTCTGGCTGCCTGACTCCTAGGTGTTTCGCTTGAATAACTCTACCTGCAACACAACAAAACTCACATTCTTTTAGCTCTTCAAACACTTCTTTTTTTTTTTAGACTGTGTGAAGCTCCAATGAAGCTCTGATACTTTGGCCACATGACAGAAGAGAAAACTCACTGGAAAAGACCCTGCTGCTAGGATAGATTGAAGACAAAAAGGGAAGAGGGCGGTAGAGGATGAGATGGTTGAATGGCACCACTGACTCAACAGACATGAATCTGAGCAAACTCTGGGAGATAGTGGGGGACAGGGAAGCCTGGCACACTGCAGTCCTTGGGGTCACAGAGTCAGATACGACTTAGTGACTGAACAACAACAGATACACTCCAAGGACACTTTCCTCCTTACCCTATTCCCTTTACTGCTGTGTATTTCCATTCCACAAATATCCTGAAGGATGAGAAAAGGCTGGTTTGGCCAGTGTTCTGAGCAGAGGACATAGCCTATAAAGAAGCCCCTGAGATGAGAAAGTTTGGTGGGACATAGAGAAAGTCAATGTCGCTCAAAGATGGCAAGCAAAGCAGCAGACAGGCAAGCAGGGAGGTGAGCGAGGGCCAGGGTATTCAGCGCCTTGTGAGAAATGGGAAGCCTGGATTTTCTATTTAGTGCTATGAGAAACTGCTGAATGATTTAAAGTGGAGGAAGGACAGGTGACTCTGGCTGCCCTGGGCAAAGTGGAATAGTGTCAGACGGGCAGAAGTCAGGGGGCCATGCTAAGAGGCAATCACAATGTTCCAGGTAGGAGATGATGGTGGCAGGAGAGTGGACAGATTGAAATCATATTACGGCAACCGCACCGACAGTATCGTGACAGATTAGATGTGGAGAGCGGGGAGAGAAAAGGAGGAACGGGATCTGAGAAAGTGGCTAGATGTTAAAACCACTTATGGAGAAGGGAACAAATGGAGGAGAGTTTAAGGAGTATGTGTTAGTTTTGGACTTACAGAGCTCAACTTACTGATGAGCTATCCAAATGCAGCAGCAGGCAGGAGTGGGAGGAGCTAGGAGAGTCTGGCTGAAGATATTAACATGATGGTCATCAGCTTAGGGCAATCATCAAAGCCTAGTGATATCTGAGAGCACCTGGGGAGCGTGTGCAATGAACTAAGAGGGTTCAGAGAATGCCAACGGAAAAGCAAAAGGAGAGGAACGAGCCACAGAGGTGGGAAGAGACTGCTGAGAACGACAAGCGTCAGGACAAGAATGCCAATGGTCCTCCTTTGAGAAGCCTTGTACGACAGTTTGAGCCAGAATAATACATCTCGATTCAGCTCCATGCAATCCCCTTAGAGCACTTCCAGTAGCCCTGTTTTAACTGCCCTTCTCTACTGAGCAGATGGCTTCCCAGGTGGCTCAGTGGTAAAGAATCTGGCTGCCAATGCAGGAGACTAGGGTTTGACCCCTGGGTCAGGAAGATCCTGTGGGGTAGGAAATGGCTACCCACTCACTCCAGTATTCTTGCAGGGGGAAAGTCCATGGACAGAAGTGGGCTACAGTCCATGGGGTTGCAAAAAGTCTGACAAACCGAGCATGAGCACTGAGCAGATCTTTGAGGATGCAGAATCAAAAGGATTGGTAGGAATCAGTCAGTCAGTCAGTTCAGTCACTCAGTCGTGTCCGACTCTGCGACCCCATGGACTGCAGCACGCCAGGCCTCCCTGTCCATCACCAACTCCTAGAGTTTACTCAAACTCATGTCCATTGAGTTGGTGATGCCATCCAAACATCTTAACCTCTGTCGACCCCTTCTCCTCCTGCCTTCCACCTTTCCCAGCATCAGGGTCTTTTCAAATGAGTCAGTTCTTCAAATCAGGTGGCCAAAGGATTGGAGTTTCAGCTTCAGCATCAGTCCTTCCAATGAATATTCAGGGTTGATTTCTTTAGGATGGACTAGTTAGATCTCCTTGCAGTCCAAGGAACTCTCAAGAATCTTCTCCAAAACCACAATTGAAAAGCATCAATTCTTTGGTACTCAGCTTTTATAGTCCAACTGTAGTCCAAAGTAATATCTCTGCTTTTTAATATGTTGTCTAGGTTAGTCATAGCCTTTCTTCCAAGGAATAAGCGTCTTTTAATTTCATGGCTGCAGTCATCATCTGCAGTGATTTTGAAGTCCCAAAAATAAAGTCTGTCACTGTTTCCATTGTTTTCCCATCTATTTGCCATAAAGTGATGGGACCGGATGCCATGATCTTAGTTTTCTGAATGCTGAGCTTTAAGCCAACTTTTTCATTCTCCTCTTTCATTTTCATCAAGAGGTTCTTTAGTTCTTCTTCGCTTTCTGCCATAAGGTTGGTGTCATCTGCATATCTGAGGTTATTGATATTTCTCCTGGCAAGCTTGATTCTAGCTTGGGCTTCATCCAGCCCAGCATTTCTCATGATGTACTCTACATATAAGTTAAATAAGCAGGGTGACAATGTAATATACAGTTTTGACTGACTCCTTTTCCTATTTGGAACCAGTCTGTTGTTTCATGTCCAGTTCTAACTGTTGCTTCTTAACCTGCATACAGATTTTTTAGGAGGCTGGTCAGGTGGTCTGGAATCAGCTCTGCTCTAAAGGAAATCAATTCTGAATATTCATTGGAAGGACTGAAGCTGAAGCTCCAACACTTTGGCCACCTGATATGAAGACCCAACTCACTAGAAAAGACCTTGATGCCGAGAAAGACTGAAGGAAGGAGAAGAGGATGACAGAAGATGAGATGGTTGGATGGCATCACTGACTCAATGGACATGAGTCTGAGTGAGCTCTGGAAGATAGTGAAGGACAGGGAAGCCTGGCATGTGGCAGTCCATGGGGTCACAGCCGGACACGACTGAGCAACCGAACAAGCCCCGCTCCAGTCAGGGTCCTGGCACACAGCACAGTGTGGAATGCTTCGGTGGGCAACTACCATTCACCTATAGGAGAAGGCAATGGCAATCCGCTCCAGGACTCTTTCCTGGAAAATCCCATGGCCGGAGGAGCCTGGTGGGCTGCCGTCTATGCGGTCGCAGAGTCGGACACGACTGAAGCGACTCAGCAGCAGCAGCACCAGCAGCAGCATTCACCTATAAGTAGTGCACCCCACTATATACTTTTCCTATTTTAGCTCCTTTTCCCATCGGCCCTGAGGAAGATGAATCTCCATTTCACAGACAAGGAAACTGTGGCTCAAGCAAAGTGCCCAAGCTCACTCATGCTAATGAGTGATGGAGCCGGACTGAGGCCACACGTCCCCTTCACAGCCTTCTGCCTCCATAAACCGCTGCCCGTCACACAGAACTCCTGCAGCAAGAATGCCCCTGCACATCACTGTGAAAGGGATACCAAGCTGCCCCAGGTAACTGGCCCACCGAGCACTAACTGTCCAGGGGTGCAGGCCTGCTCTAGACCCCCCACTCTGATCAGGCACCGTGGATGACCTCCAGGCTCCCACGTTTAGGGTGCTTCCGAACGGAAAAGTGAAACCTTCCCTGAAACTGAGGTCGAGAGGTGAGAACCTTAGGACTGCCAGGGCCTTACCTCTTGAATTCTAGAACTCACTTTTAGCCACATACCAGAAATTTCTCCCTACATCTAAAGGGCCTAGCGTGAACTTCACAACTAATGCTAAATGTGGCAGAACTTCCCCATGTCATCCATTCTGGACCAAGGTAAAATCAGGGTGAGACTATGTCTTTGGTGGGCCCAAAGAAACCAATACTACATATCTGGGTGGGAAAAAAAAGAGCAGTACAATTCTCTTTGTCCATACTCTGCTTTCCAGGTTGATGTGTGTCTTCTCCCTGACTTCTTAAGACTGGAAGTACACAGGCTTTTTCCTAAATGAGTACATTAGCAACCCAAAGTGGCCCTTCTTTTTCTACTCAGGAGCGAAAGTTAACAACCAACCCTCTGGTCAGCATGGGCCACAGTGGAGAGAACACCAGCCTTGCTGGCAAGAAAGGATCCTAGCCTTGACTGTCAGTGCAAAGCTACGTTAACTATGGGCAGGTCACCACCTCCCTGGCCCCTTCCCTGAGTCCTAAAGAGGTTGTAAAGTGCTCGACGAGAGGATTTCTTTCAGCTCCCTAGATAACTACCACAGAGCACAGATGGGTGAAGGTATGTAGGATGCCACTAGCTGGCTGGCAAAAGTGCAGAGGACAGACCCTCCCAGCTGTGGATAACAAAGTCTCTCTGACTGCACAGTCTCCTCTTCTGCCGGAGTCCCCACTCTCAGACACCTCTGCTTCCTCCATCCCCCTATCCCATCCAAGGTCACTTGGGATCTTCTCTTTGAAGCAGTATCTAGCAGAGTGTCCTGCATACAGATATCACTAAATTTTGCTAGCTTCAGTTGAAGTTTTAACCAAGTACAATGATTGTTAACACCCCAATCCAATCCAACTTCTCAACAGAGAAACACAAACGTAATTAAATGATGCTTCTAATAATGCCCAGCACTCATCAACATAACAACACATCTCCGTGGTTTTGTTTTTCTTTTGCGGGGTGGGGAGGCACTGTGCATGGCTTGCAGATCTTAGTCTGAACCCACACCCCCTGCAGTGGAAGAGCAGAACCCTGGCCACTGGACCATCAGGGGAATTCCCTCCACATTGCTGGGTATTATCAGATGAATTTTAATAAAGCCCACACATTTCTCTTTCTTACCCTTTATAAAGTACCACTAATAATCCCTCTTAAATTCTCTTGAGCCAGATCCCCATTCACAAAGTAGAGACACAAACAGAGAGAAGACTTCAACCAACCCACTTTTATGCTTTGAATTAACTTCTCAAGATGCTCAGGACTAAGGCAAATCATTTACTTTAATGCCACTTTCATCCATCCCACAGATCCAGTCTGACTGCCCTGCTGGCAGAAAATTCTCCAGAAGAGGGGACATCTTTATAACCACTCAGAGCACATTCCCTTGAGTCACTATCACATTTGCCTTTTTATTCTCTTCGTCACTATGTTCAGTGCCAGACACACTTACTTACTGTCAACAGTCCGTCTCCAGAGCAGGCTCCTTCTCTATCTTGCCCACCACTGTACCTCCCATGTTTTAGAACAGAGCTTACAAATGCTTGTTAATGAAAATTAGAACACAGAGAACCTTAATCCATGCTAGGGATGTGTTGTTCAAACACACAGAAAACAATCTTCCAATCAGGCTGATACTCAACTGTTGCAAAAACTTCCACTCTTTCCCACAGAACAGCTTACATATGCAGACTGCAGTAAGGATACTTTCCCCTGTAGCTAATGTTTTCTCTTTCTTAACTTTCCCACAATGAAGCATCAGATAACAAGCCGCAGATACACCAGTAAGTCACTTTACAGTTCATCTTCCTGCTGGGCCATGCACATTACCTACAAAGTAAATACAGCTCTAATGCAGAAAGTACTGATCTTGTTTGTCGCCATGAGACTCTTTCCACCCATACTGCATGTAACATAGGTATTAAGACGACCTTCAAGCCTAAGAAAAAAAAAACTATTCAGTCTAAATGCAATGTGACCAAATTATGCTCTATGAAAGGCTTGATTTCATTATACTTCAAATGTATGACTTTTATGAGTACAGTTCTGCTCCAGTATAAATACCATTATGCTGTTTTCCTTTATTTTGTTATTTTTACCTCCACAAAAAGGAAAGGAAGGCCCATAGTCAGAAGCCCCAGACAGATCACACGATCACCAAGGTGTCTTGAACACAAGCCCCCATGAGGTAGAGAGCTAAAGGCATACTAGGGAAGGGCTGTCTTTTATAAACATACCTTTTGAATCCCATCTGGCCAAAATGAGAGCAGGTACCAGATAATGATTCCTGTACATTGTAAACCAATAACACAGACAGGAAGGGAGACAGCCTCTTATATACTGTATCACTCTGAGCTGATACAAGTTTTCAGCTCAAGACAGAATTGGGTATGAAAGAGAAACTTTTTGATTAAATCTCAGATGCACTGGCAAAACTGGCTAGGTATGAGGAAAGTGAGATTTTAGAAAACTCACGGGGATCACTAAATCACAAGGCACAGCCTTCCTGAGTCCAGGTTTCAAATTCATTGTAACTTTTAAATTTAAAAAAAAAAAAAGGAAAAGATGAAAAAGGGAAACACAGCAGGAAATTTGGATTCCAAAGCCAATCCACTAGCTGATTTATTTCTTGAGCTGGCAGTGAGCTATAAGGGACCTAACAAAGGCTTTGGAGTCAGGGGGAGGACAGTCACAACCAAACCCTGACCCTCATCAGCTCCTTGACCTCTCAGGAAAAGATGAGGTGATATATCTCTCAGGTCTGCTGAGTGGATTTTGTTAGATAACTTAAAACGCCTTGGACAGAACATCCTGGGGTATTTCTGGTTTTGTTTTTTAAAACAAATGCTCTAGCATTCTTTCCTCTCCTTAGAAAGAGAAGGTTAAACTTAGAAGAAGTCCAGCTCTAATTTCTTGATCTACAATCCATTACACTTTATGAAGGCTTTAAAAAAAAAAAAGGTTACAGAACCTAAAATCCTTATCTCCTGACATCTTACCGCCTTGGCGAGCTTCTCTCACAAACATACACACAAACAAACGTTTCCTCTGTAAGAGTTTTATAACTCTTCCCTCATAAGTTACAACAAAAATGTGAATTTATGTGAGTAGGGTAACTGTTTACAATTTAAGTAACTGTAAGACTTTTAAAAGCCCACACAAAGCAAGGTCATAATCCAAATATCAACATAAATTGTTTATTTTGGAAAACCCCAAATAATCTGTGCAGCCATATAAAAGCGTCTACCTGTGTGACAGGCCTGATGTCAACACACAAGGAAAAGTCTACCAATCCGTCTCCAAGGTGGGCATTATGAGCCTACCTCCCAAAGCTGTGACCCTTTTTGAAATGTGTGCACAGAGAGAATTAAAAAGTGGTCTGAGAAAGACAAATCACACATCAGGCACATGTCCTTCCAGAATCCCAATACTAGAAACTTGAGACAAACAAGACCAACCTCTGAGGCTGGTCCAGAAGGCCCAGCCAGTCCAAGGCATGGCCTAAGGCCCTCACACACCATAAAGTCAGTGAAATTAATTGGGGTTCTTCAGCATCTGAGAGGAAGCTTCCAGCTACCATTAAGGAATAAATTGGGGATGCAAATAATTAGTGCACCCTGAGGTGATAGTTAATTCCACTAGCATGCCACTTCACAGGAGATGTTATAGAATTCCACTTTATTCCTTCTCTGAGAATACTAAAGCTGGAAATTTTGAAAGTTAGCCAAATATCCCTTGAAGGAACTTTAAATAAGATCCCTTCGTGATACCCTGCGTAGAAAGATTTTGGATCTCCTTGAAGCTAACTGACACACAGAATCATATACACATTATCCACGATTCCAAGTAGTCAGATGATGACTAAAAATCCTTTTCCCTGATAACTCCTTCTTGCAAAGACAGAAAAAAATACAAGGCACATTCAGCCCAGGCTAGACTATACTTTCTGAGAAGCACAAAACAGCATCTGGAATTTGAGGAAAAACTGCACCCTGAGCAAGTTTTACACTCTGTCGGAGTAGAGGCTGAAAACTAAAAGGTGAGACAGGCTTTTAAAAGCCAGGTAAGAACAGTGCGTCCCCCAAGAAGTCACCCACCACTAAACCAAAAGCACAAGACAGGAGGAACTACCTAAAACCCCTGTAACGTTTGACCTAGACAGGAGCCTTTCTTGAATCGGACAAAATTGAAGTGTTGAGGAGGTAGGTAACTCGGCCAGGGTTATAGTTTATTTGGTGGCAAAGCTGGAAGTAGATTCCTGGGTCTTCCATTCAGGGCAGTTTCCCACTTCAGCCAGCTGCCACTCCCTTTAAGATCCTTCACTGAGGATCTTAACTGAGGATCCTTCCTTTAACTCCTCACTGAGGCTGTTAACAGAAGGGTCCGATTATCATTCAAAGATCTGCCTGTTAGATAACAACTCGAAAATTCCATCCATTTTACACAAGTTACCAGAGACATCTAACCTCGCGAGGGGGCCGGGGGCGGGGGGCGCGGTATCCTAATTCTGACCAGTCCCCTAAGGGCAAACTAAAGGGCTGCAGACAGTACTAGTATCCACACCACAGATAACAGACAATAATCCCCACCCACAAGACCAAGAAGGCGGCCGCTCCTCTGCGCCGCCTCCCCGCACACCGCCCCCCCTCCCCGCCCCTCAACTCTCTAAATTCCACTCCCATCCCGGCGCACGGGAGACATTCCACCTCCATCCTCTGCCGTAGCGGGCTGGGCCGGACCGGCCGCTCTCCTCCCACCACCACTCCCCACCCTCCCCCAAAAGACCAGACGCCTAGAGCCCCGGGCACTAGGGGCTCCCCCGAAAACGAGCCGTCCGCTCGCACACGGGGGACCCCCGGATCCAACACCCACAGCCCTGCTCACCGCGGCGGGGGAGAAAACCCCACGCAGGAAGGGCGTCCCGCGCTCGGCTCTCCGCCCCCAGGGGGGCCCGGGACCTTGCGCCCGGCCAGCCCGTACCTGCCCTCCGCCCCCAACAGGCGAGAAGCAGCCGCGTCCACATGGCTTCAGGTGTTCACATGGCCAGAGGCGGGCCCTCGGCCCTCCCCGCGGCGGGGGCGCGCGACGGCTCCCAGCTCCGCTCCCGCCCGCGGTAGCCCGGCCGGCCCCTCCCCAAGCCCGGCCCTCCGCCCGCCCGCCCGCCTCGCCCCCAGCGAAGCGCAGAGAGCTGCCGGACCCACCCGGGGCTGCCAGGGGGCACCCCCCACCCCTGACCCCGCCGACCCCGCGGGCGCCGCCCGCTCACACCCGCCGCCGGTGCACCCGAGGCCGCGGCGAGCAGGTACCTTCCTCCCGGCGCCCTCAGGCCAGGGCCGGTGCCCAGGACCCCCCGCCCGCCGCCTCAGCGCCCCGAGGATGCCAGGCCGGGCCCTTTCCCCTCCGGGCCCCGAGGCCAGGGCAGGCCGCTCCTCGCTGCACCCCGGGTCGGCTCCGGCCGGCCCCTCGGCACCCCGCGTCCCGGCCTCGGAGTCCGGGGGCTCGGCGCACTCCCGGGCCGGGCCGGGCGCGGACCTCCGTCCGCCCCGCGCCCCGGAGCCGGGACACCCGGCCCGGCCCCCGCCCCCGGCCCCCCGGCCCCGGGCCGGGCCCCTCCCCCTCGGGCGCGGGCGGCGGTTACCTGCGGAGCCCCCGCCCGGCCCCGCGGCCTCGGCCGGGGCTGGAGGGGAAGGAGCGGCGGCGGCGGGCGGCGCGGCGCGGGGTGGGGGCGGGGGCCGCCTCCGCCGCCTCCAGCTCGGGCG
>ML663560.1:6437023-6510353 GCA_007570785.1 Antilocapra americana | reverse complement strand
GCGCGCGCCCGCCGGGGACCTGCCCACGCCCCCGCGCCCGGCGGCCGGGGTCGCGCGGAGGCTGCGGCGGGTCCCCCTCCGCAGCCGCGGGGTGCGGCGCGCGTGTCTCGCCGCTCACCCAGTGCCATCTTGGCCCGCAGATCCCGGCCGTCCTGGGAGTGGCCGCGAGCCAACTTTCTGGGGAGTTGGTGGCCCGGAATCTCTCCTTGCGATTTCTGGAGTTCCCTCGGAGCCGCCAAAACCAGGATCGCGCCTCTGGCCCCGCGTGGGGAGCCCCCCCCCCAACCCCGCGCGCGCGGGGCCAGGGCTCCTGCTCGCTCTCCCTGTAACCTGGCTTAGTGGGGCCGGCTCCTGCCCGCCCTAGCGCCCTCCGGGCCTGCAGGCCTGCTTCCCTAACCGCCCTCCACCCCTTGGCGCCGCGTGTCCTTGGATGAATGACTTGGGCCCTCTTGGGACTCAGTTTCCTCCGCAATAAAAGCAAGGATGAGGAGGCCCACCAGCCTCGCCTGCAAAATAGATGCACACCAAATGCCAGTTGCCTTTGCCTGAGGCAGCCTTTAAAAAAAAGCTGCCACGCCTGGCTGGCTGGACCCAGGGTCCAGAATTAATTTGGAGATGAGGTGGAGGATTTGTGGCGCCAAGGCCTGAGGCCGTTCCCAGCCTTCTTTTGCAAATCTCATGTACGTTCTACGAAGCAAAGGAATGGTTGACTTTTTTAAAGAAAATCTCAGTTGTAAAACAACTGGAGATGTTTCTGCTGCATGACCCACTGCGATCACCAGTGAGACGACCAGTAAGGGTCGGTTGTGTTTGGACTGTTTGTGATCCCCTCTCTCGCTCACCCAGAAACCTGGTCCAGTTCTCTCCACTCTAGGCCTGTTTCTGGTTGGTACAGTGGGAAGGAGGAGCATGTAGACTAGATGTCCCTAACGTTGACTAAAACTGCTAATTCTAAATTAGGCCCCCATCTGCCCTAGATGTTAAGGGAGTATGTGTGGCTTCCTTTCCTGGAGCAACCTGACTTGAAAGTAAACTGGAAGAAGTGGCCAGCAGGTGGAGGCCGATAGGAAGCAGGTGTGGCCTGGGGTGCAGTTTCAGTGTATTTGAGGTACACAGCTCCCCACGGCCTGGCTCTGCCCCTTCACCTCTCACCCCACCTGGACAGAGACATTTGCTTTGTCTTGCCCTGGGCCACCAGAAGAGGCTTCTGGCTGTGGCAACACCTGCCGCCAGCAAGAAGATCCAAAGCAGGGCCTGAGTTGCTGCTGGCTCCCCACGAGGATGCGGCTGGGGAAGGCCGTGATTTCTCCTGGCTTCTGTCCAATCATACAAAGTTGGGGCTGGCTCCAATGTGGGTCAGAGCTATTCTTGGACACTTGGTCCCCCAGCACCTCCTGCATGCCAGGTGGGGTGCCGGTCTCTTCCGGGGTAGAGCTTAACAGGAGGCCGCCAAGCCCTGCCCTCTGGCTGTTCCCATTGTTCTGTGAGTTTCATTTTCAGATTCTTTGGCATCAAGACTTAAAAGACCAGTGCTGGCTTTTGCTTGAGTCAGAGCTACAGAGGGAAAGAGGGAACTCTTAGCACAGACCCATGTTTTCTGGACAAACACAGAAGGATGTGTGAGAGCTCCCATTTGGTGTTGGAAGCTCCCTCAGTTACTTGAGAGAATTCATGAAGCAAAGGGAAGCCCATTTCCTAAGAGTCTCCTGCCCCATCCTTCTCGCCTTCCTTTCCCTTCTTCCTCAGCCCCTTTGGGTCTCAGACTGGGGGACTAGACATGAAAGGGGTGATGACAAGCATGCAAAGCCTCATCCAGAAGGAAAGGAATGCAGACAGGTAACTGAAGTCCAGGCTTTTGTTTGTTCCTGCCTCCTGTCCTGAGACTGACCCTACAGCCCCCTCCTCCCTACTTTGGACCCTGCTGGGCTAGCCACCCTGGACAGTGGCTAGCTAACCTCCGACCTGGAAACTTCCCCAGTCCTCAGGCCAGGCCAGCCTGGACATCTTCCCCTTAGCAGCCTATCACTTTCCCTTCCGGTTCATCTGGAAAGAGAACATGTGTGGGCATTATGACCAACAGACAGACTTGGGCTACGTGGCCTTGGACTAGTCACTTCACCTCTCTCAACCTTGGTAAAATGGGGATAATGTGACCTCACTCATAAGGTGTTATGGGAATCTAAAGAGATGCATAAAGAATTCAGTGCAGTACCAGGCACACATTAGCAATAGCAGCAGTTCTATGCTGTGGACAGACAAGCAGACTGAGGTTCAGAGAGCCAGTCAGTCGCTGGTCAAGACCCCATAGTGGCCAGAGCACAATTAACTGGGGGCCTCTTTGATCACATTAGTGTCTTCTATTGTTCTCTCACTGTCTCATCTGTGAGAATCCTGTTTTTCCTACCACACTTGAAGAACAGTAGATTAGTTAGGTTTTTTTTTTTCTTTTTCTCCCTCTCTCTCATCTAACCCAGTACCCTCAAAAAATACTTATTGAATTGAATCAGTGGTTTCAATTCCAGAAGCAAAATTAATCCTTTCCCTCCTCCTCCAGCTCCGAGATGGCTTTTGGAAACCCCATGTCCCTCCCTTTATTACAAACTCCTCTGCCCTCCTCCAGGCGCCTGAGCCACTCCGGGATTACAAATGGAGCCTTCTGCCTCTAGGTCAGTGATTCCGCTACCATCTGTCAGCACGGATTGATTGAGGAGACTGGCCCTGCCCGGCTATCAGTGACTTGTGCGAAGTGAGCCGGGTGCGGCGCCTTCAGCGGCAGGCGGATGTCCTTCCTCTCGCTCCCTGGCTCTCTCTCTCTCAAGCACACTACCGCCTGCCCGCACCTTTATCCTTCAGTGGGCCCCAGCTCTCCTTCCTCTTGGGAGGGGCCTCCTGCTAACTGGAGCACACGAAGAGGGAGGCCTCCTGGAACTCCTGCTTGCAGGCCTCTAAGAGACAACTTACCAAAAAAAGCCTCCGCTTACCGGAAGTGGGGGAACCCCCCTCATTGCATCCTACAGAGCCTGTCCCCAGCTAGGCACTTTCCCCACGTGGAGCACAAACAGCAGAGCTGGCCAGAACCTCTGTGGGCACGCCTTCCTTCCACACAGAGCACCTGCGCTGTGTGACGCTGCAGGCCCTGATGGAGGGAACGCAGGGCCTCAGAACAGGTCTTTCCCAGGCAAGAGCAGGGCAGGCAGGAAGGCACAGCGGCTGGGGACGGCTCCAGATAGATAGAGTGTCCCGGAATCCCAAGACGGAGCCGCGTGCAGCCACTGCAGTTCCCAAGAGAACTGTGTGCAGTGCAGGGCCATGGGAACTGGAGATGGGGGTGCAGAGGTGAGCAGGGGTGGGATCGTACAAGGCCTTGTATCTGGGACACTTGGTTTCACGGGGTCTTCCAGTGACCTCTGACCCGGAGATCTGCCCCTCAACCCTGCCCTCCCCCTCATTCCTCCAGGGCCCAAGTGGTGGCTGCCTCCTCCTTGGCCCTTGTTGGTCGCACTGGGCTGTCTGTGCTCACATCCCTTCTCTCCCATAGGACTGTAAGCACAGGCAGGCAGACCCTTCTGCTTCCCTCGGGTCTCCAAGGCAGGGCCAGGCACCATCACCATAACAACGATCCCATCAGAAATGAATCCCCGACCCAGAAAAATCAGCTCACTGGCAACAGGCACTGTGGGTTTGCCGCGACGCGATGAGGTTGGTACTGTTCCCATCCCCACTTTACAGATGGAACCACTGAGACACAGAGAGCTGGATGGCTTGTCCCAAGTCACCCCGCTAAGAAGAGGCCAAGCTGGGATTGGAACCTGGGTCTTTAGAGGTTGCACTCTTAACCACCAAGTTTCCCAACACTTGGTAAACACGGGAAAGATGACGGATAGACAGTTGGTGGGCCCCAAAGTTTGCAAGCAGACGAGGAAAGATGGGGGGAACACAGCAGGGTGGGCACCAGCCTCCCCCCAAAGTAACACTGTAAATCCCTGGAGCCTGGGCAGTTTGCAGGTATTGGACCCTCAGACCCACACCTGGAATACCAAGGCCTGCCCACCCAGCGGCAGGAGCCGGGCATCAGCGTACTCAGAACACTGGAGGAGGTGCAGCTGAGCAACGGGAGGGCCCTCTCATGGGACAGATCACCCTTCAACCCACTCCCCATTCCTGCCACCCGTGGCTCGAGTCTCCCTGGGAAGTCCCTGGCATGGTAGCCCAGCACAGGGCTCTGAGCTGGGGGCCTAGCCTAGTTTTACTGACATGTGTCCTTCAGCAAATTATCCGATGGCCCTGAGTCTCAAATCAGAACAAGTGGGAAGAAGGGCCCAGTGGTCTACCTGCCTCCAGGAAGTCTGTCCCTTACCTGGCCGACCCCAGTCACTCCTCCCCACTCAGGGTGTGGAGCAGGAAATGGGACACACAGAGAGGTTAAGAAACTTGCCCGAGGTCACACAGCTAGCAAGCCCCAGAGCTAGTCTGAACTCAGCCTTCTGGCCCCGGAGCCCCCGCTGAGTCACTTGCAGCACGGTAAAGTGTTAAACTACTGAAGATGAAATGATCTAACAATAGTAGTGACAAAGGCGTGTTCTAAGCCCTTCACCTGCGTTAACTTGCTTAATCCTCACAGCAGCTCCATGAGGTGGATACTATTATTACCTCATTCCGCAGATAAGGAAACTGAGTCACAAGGCAGAGATGAAATCTGAACCCAGGCGGGTAGGGCTGCCGAGCCCCTGCATGGCTTTATCACAGGCGAACAATAGAGAGGTTCCTTTCCATCGGGATTATTTCTGCTTGAAAGCTCAAGACTTTTAGCCCCGTCCCTGTCGGGCTCCACGGGAAGGCAGTGCTGCATGCTGAGGCATGCTGGGAAAAGACTTTGTTCCGTCCTGTTCTATTGACACGCTCTTCACTTTGAGCCTGAAACCCCAGCTTCCTGCTAAGAATTCAAACCGTGGAGAAAATAACGCAGCCATAACAGCCACGACTTCCCGTGCCTCCAGTGTTCCCAGTGCTTGGGGCTCCATGTGTGTGTCCTCACCCTTGACCCTTTACGACACCCAAGTAGCCCCCTGCTTCACAGCTGAAGACACTGAAGCCCAGAATTGCTAACAAGATGCCCTGCCAAAGGCACACAGCTTTTGATGCCAAGTTGCGGCTCCGGGTCATTCTGGAGAATCCCGGTTCTTCGGACTGCATCAGCCGCACCCCGCCGTGGGGGGTGTGGAGGTGGCCCTGGTGTGCTGGGCTTTGATGGAGATGCTGCTGTTGCTCTTCTATCACACAGTGTCACAATTC
The DNA here is from genome assembly GCA_007570785.1 of Antilocapra americana. Classification (NCBI taxonomy): domain Eukaryota; kingdom Metazoa; phylum Chordata; class Mammalia; order Artiodactyla; family Antilocapridae; genus Antilocapra; species Antilocapra americana. The sequence goes on along the minus strand of ML663560.1, from coordinate 6,505,061 downwards.
CAGGGCCACAGGGAAGGCACTAGGACACAGGTGTGGGAAGCGTGGATGTCAGCGTCCACTCCTCTCCACCTCCTTCCCTCCAGGGCGTGGTTGCCCGGCCACCGAGGTGAGAGCCTTCTGGAAGCCGTCCTTCCCTGTGAGGTTCCGCATCACTAACTGCGTCTCCCCGGGAGCTCACAGGATAACTCCAAGGCACGTGTGTGATGCCAGGGAAATAGAAAGCAGCCAAGTCAATGGATTCTCCAACTCCCAGCTGGTCTTCTGGATGGCAGCCTCTCTTCCTGACCCACCCCTCCCTGCCGCAAACTCATTACAGTTTCCAGAAGCCAGCTTTGACCCTACTACCCGCCACTACCTCAGGCTCAAAGGTTGTCAGTGAGCCCCAAGGAGTTTGAGAATTCAAGTAAATTCTCAAAGCCCTTGTCTGGCCCTGCCACCTCTCCAGCCTTCTCTCATGTGCCCCATCTTGCTTCTTTGCCAAACCAAACGAGTCATGTCCCCACCGTGTGCCTGTCTGCTACCCAAAGCAGGAAGCCCTTCCCTCTATCCTGCAGGCTGAAATCATACCCTCTTTCAAGTCTCACACAAATGCTACCACCTCCACGAAGCCTTACCTTAATACTCATCATAAGTTCACTCAACAAACAGTAATTGAGCCCTCACCATACATGAAGTCTTGAGCCCAAGGGTCTCTATTGTCATGGGGTGTATAGTCCCCTGGGACTATGAGAGCAAAAATCATCCCATAACTTATCATTTGGTAATAGCCACGAAGGAGACACAGAAGACACAGGTTCGTTCCCTGGGTCAGGAAGATCCCCTGGAAGAGGAAATGGCAACCCACTCCAGAATTCTTGCCTGGAGAATCGCATGAACAGAGGAGCCTGGTGGGCTACAGTCCACGGGGTCGCAAAGAATCGGACCCGACCGAACGGCTAAGCCTGCACGCATGTTGGTAAGAAAGCGGGCAGGTGCACAGAGGGGATGTAATAGGAGCCTGGGTCTTGGGGGATCCAGGACATTTGAGCTGAGACCTGCAGGACAGATAGGAAGTTGCCAAGTGATGAGGTTGGAGGAGAGAGCTCCAGGCAGTGGGCACAGCACGGGCAAAAGCCCTCAGGCAGGAGGGAGTGAGCAGATTTCCAGGGAGGGAAAGGAGGCCAGTGTGATCCAAATGAAATGAATAAGCTGGAGGGAGGTGCAGCTGGGACAAAACAGTGCAAACCACGAAAGGCTTGGGGACTTTATCCCAAAGGCAAAACGAGGAACCACGGAAGGTTTCCAAGCAGAGAAGAGTCAGTGTTCATTTATAAACCATCCCGCCAATTGCTCTGTGGCTGAGTGTCTTCTGAAAAGCCCACGCGTTGCATCCAGCCACCCCTGACCCTCGGCTGTCTGGTCATTTAGGGATGGAGTTTTCAATCCCTTCCTCCTGGACTGAGCTCTCAAGGGCAGAGCTGACCTCTGGTTCTCCAGCATCATCCTTGGTATGGAGCTGCTCCAAAACCGTTTGTGGAGTGAGCTAACAGACACGACACTTACCAGCTTTTCCCCTGGAAGGGGCCAGGCTGCCTGGGGGGCGGGGGGGGGGGGCTTCCACATTCTCTGGAAATCACAAAATTCAAGGGTTTCAGTGAGGTCACTCCTCAGGGAGCCCTTGCAAGTACAGCCAGCATCTCACTGATGCTTGCACCCAGGGCTAGAACTGAGCAAGGACACCACACAGACGCCTACCCGTGACCGTGTCCCGAATGACCGGAAACAGAACTGAAAGATCCCAATCGCTGTAAGGTGCTTTTGAGTTTACAAAGCACATTTCACACGTGCAGCCTCACACAGGGTCAACCCTCATGGGTGGATTCGGCTCCTGGCCTGTTTTACAGATGGGGAAACTGAGGCCCAGGCAGGGGAGGGTCTCTGAAAAGTCATCTCAAAGCCAAGACTGGAACCGGACAACCATTCAGGCTACTTATGGTCCCCGTGAGGTTAAGAGAGCGTTCCGGAAGCTTCTTTTGAAAAATGTTTTAAAGTGACATATTTCATCAGGATGTCTGTCATGCCAGCAGTGGGAGCCAACACACCAATTCTCACAGGCCGTTCCCCCTGCATGTCAGATCTGTTGCACACTCAGCCCCAGGCTCTGGTGGCTTAGCCCAGGGTGTGGGAGGGGCCTGAGTGATGGAGCCTCAGCTCCCTGGGCTGGGTGCTGGCACAAAGCAGGTGCTCGGGAGACTCTGAGAGTTCCCCAGGGCAACCTGGGTGGGTTGGAGGGCTAACAATAGAGAACATTGCTACAGCTCATGTGCGCCAGGAGCCACGCGCGTGAGTTGCCTGCACTGGTTCAGGTCTTCCTTACAACAAGCCTTAAGGGGTGAGTGCCACAATTACCTCCACTTTTGTTGTTGTTCGGGGCTTCCCTGGTGGCTCAGAGTCGGACACGACTGAGTGACTAACACTTTCTTTCACTTCTGTTGGTGTTTAGTCGCTCAGTCGTGTCCAGCTCTTTGTGAACGAACTGTGGACCATAGCCCGCCAGGCTCTTCTGTTTGTGGGATTTTCCAGGCAAGAATACTGGAGTGGGTTGCCATTTCCTTCTCCAGGGGATCTTCCCTACTCAGGGATCGAACCCATGTCTCCAGCATTAGCAGGAGGATTCTTTACCACTGAGCCCACCAGGGAAGCCCAATTATCCCCACTTAACAGATATGGAAACTGAGGCTCAGAGCAATAACTAATTAGCCTGCAGTCCACAGCCAGAGAGTGGCAGAGCTGGGATTTGAGCCCTTTAAGAAACCCCATGCTAAGTAAAAGTGGGCAGAGACATCCCTGGCAGAGGAAATGACAACTATGCATCCTCCAGGACTAGGACCACTTGGGGTGCCCTTCCCCACACACCTGATGACCACCACCTTTTTTTCCCTTTCTTTCCTTTCTGTTTTTTGCTTTTTCTTTTTTATTTGATGACCATTATTTGGGGCTTTCTTGGTGACTTGAGGACTTCCCTGGTGACTCAGATGGTAAAGCATCTGCCTACAACACAGGAGACCAGGGTTCAATACCTGGGTCGGGAAGATCCTCTGGAGAAGGAAATGGCAACCCACTCCAGTATTTTTGCCCGGGAAATCCCAAGGACATAGAAGCCTGGTGGGTTAGAGTCGATGGGGTTGCAGAAGAGTTGGACACGACTAAGTGACTAAACCACAACATTCTTGTCCCACTGGTGTGCTGACATAGGAACTACCTCATTGCAGGCTTCGTGTCTCCCCAGCCTCCTTCTCCCACCTCTACCCCATGGTCTCTGGGCTCCCTTTACCTGTCCTGCTACCTGTGAGCTCCCAGCATTAGAATCTACCCCATTTCCTTTATGGTAGGAATAGGACCAGGCTTCCCAGGTCATTCAAGTGGTAAAGAACCTGCCTGCCAATTCAGGAGACATGAGACTTGGGCTTGATCCCTGGGCCGGGAAGATTCCCCTGGAGGAGGGCATGGCAATCCACTCCAGTGTTCTTGCCTGGAGAATCCTATGGACAGAGGAAACCGGCAGGCTACAGTCCATAGGGTCACAAAGAGTCGGACATGACTGAAGAGACCCAGCACGCACGGTAGGGTATACAAAAGAAAGGGAGGCGATGCTGCCTTGAGAAGCTCCCTAAGCCCTGGAGCTTCAGCTTTTTCATCTGAGGAACGGGGACATTAACATCGCCCACCACAGAGGGCTGCATCCACGCAAGTGCTTACTCTGCGACCTCGCACCTAAGCACTGGTTCTCTTATTCTGACCTCAGGTGCCCTTTGAGGTGGAATCACTCCTCCCATGAGCAGGCAGGCTCATGGTCAGGCAGCCTCAGTCACCCAGCACAGCACGGTGGGACGAGGAGTGAGCAGTCTGTCCGACCCCGAAGTCTGAGAGGAGGGAGAGTAGATGAACCATTTGGGTCTTCCAGGCAGCTCAGCGTCACCCTACTGGGTGTGGCTGGACATCGTGGCTCCCGAGTCCTGTGCCTGCCCACTCCCCGGACGGTACACATCAAGTAGTGTGTGGGGGCAAGCCCTGTGCCTTCCTGGGCGCCCCTATCTCACTGGACCCGATCAACTCCCTCCTCCAGCCCAGGTGAGGGATGCTGGTGGGGCGGGGAGAGCAGTGGGAAGGCTGGACCCCCACGTTGTTCAACGGTGGGCTGACTACAGAATGGAAGGGAGGAAAGCATCCTTTCTGTCCATCCTTTCAATGGACAGAGGACACCCCCCAAGTCACAACCTACATGGAAGCCAGCCAGGAAAACCAGAGACCAGAGAAATGGCCACCCCTTAGAGCAGCTGAGAGGTGAGTGAGCCCAAGCCCCCATCAGACAGACAGGAAGACCGAGACCTAGGGTGGGGCCACAACTGGCTTGGGGTTCCCTGTGTGTCTGAGGCTCTGCCCAGTATAAAGGGGTGTCTGGTCCCAGGTGGCCCATTCACAGTGGTGGGAGGCCCTTGTGCTCCTTGTGCCACACACCCCAGCCTTCCAAACCCTCTGGTCTGGCCCACAGTACCAAGGGTGCCAGCTTAGCCTTGCTCAGAAAACAGCAAGTCTCTGGGGCTCTTCCCTGTGTGCTTCTGGCTTCTGGGATCCCCGGCCCACCCCACCCCCACCTCACATGTCAGTCAGATAGTGTATTTAACAAGATATCAATAAGATACTACATAGTTATGCAATTAGAACAGAGCCTGCCTGACTCACAGTAAGAGCTCATGTGTGCACGCGCACGTGCGTGCATGCTAAGTCATTTCAGTTGTGTCCAACCCTCTGTGATCCCACGGACTGTAGCCTGCCAGGCTCCTCTGTCCATGGAATTCTCTAGGCAAGAATGCTGGAGTGGGTTGCCATGCCCTTGGCCAGGGGATCTTCCCAACCCAGGGATTGAACTCACATCTCTTACATCTCCTGCATTGGCAGGTGTGTTCCTTACCACTAACACCACCTGGGAAGCCCAAGTGCTCATAAATATTAGCTGTTATTACCAGGCATGATTATCGTCCCCATTTTACAGTTATGAAAACCGAGGCTCAGGATTGAGTGACCGGCCCACAGACATGAGATGCTACAGCCTTCACTCTCTTGGGCTGACTTTTCTTTGAGCTAACAGTTCTTGGGTGGCTCTCAGGGAGCCAGGCTCTGGGCTGACTCCTCTGTGAGAGTTATCTCCCCTAATCTTCACCACAGCCCTGTGGCCAGGAAATCGAGGCTCAGAGAAGGCAGGCCATTTGCCTGAGGCAACCCAGCTGGTAAATGGCAGAGCCAGGGTTGAAGCAGGCAGCCTGGCTCCTTTTGTGACCTGGGGAGAGTAGCGGCCCTGGCTTCTTGCAGGAACTTCCAGTCACGTCAGGGTCCCAGGCTATAGAAGCTGCTCCAGGAACCCTCGCTCACGTTGGAGACCAGGTGTCTACTCTGATTCCCTGGCAATGTTGGCCCCGGCTCAGAGAGGGGACTGGTCTGGCTCTGGGTGCCAGAGATGCCCTGAGACTGCAGATTAGAAGGAGACCCAGGCTGGTCCTTAAACTCCCAGACAGTCTGGGAATCCCAACAGTACAAGGCCAGCCTATGAGGCTGATTTGGGAGGAGCTAGAATGAGCCAGCTTTGTGGGCAACCTGCCCACTCTCATCAAGTTAGTCTCTCCCTCCTCCACAAATGGCTCCCGCTGTCCCTCCCCCTTTCCCTTCCTGGGCTTCAGCCACACGAGGTGACTGGCCTTTCACACCTACAGCTCTGCTGTTGCTCTTCCTTCTAGTGATATACCTTCCTCTGCCTTAGCCTGGCAAACTCCTACTCATTCTCCAAGACCTTCAAATGCCACCTCCTCTCTGAAGACCCTCTTGATTGACTTGTCAGAATTCACAAGGGCACCCTCAGAGGAACTTTTTTTTGTGCCTCTAAGTTGCTGGCCCCGCCAGCTCCCTCACAGCCACGGCTGCTGTTCGCCGAGCACCTGCTGTGTACAAGCACGGTGCCTGTAGTCTCCTTAACCCCATAACAAGCCTGCAGGAAGAGCTTACTACTAGTAAGTCACTGCATCTCTCAGAGATTAAATAACTCGCCTAAGATCATATAGCTAGAGAATAGCCAGGGAAAACTGTAACTCAGGTCTGCCAGCAAAGCTCCTGGGGTCCATCAAATTGCAGGCATACAGAGGAGAGGGGCTTGCTGTGTGTCTCCCCTCTATATAGGCTGGGAGGGTGGGCACACAGCTCCAAGGAGGCAGACTCTGTGAGCCTGGACTGGATGAAATGAACTTACTGGCCAGTTGGAACCTCGCCTGGTGCTCCCAGCACCTCTGGCAGAAGGCTCTGGAACCCAGACCTGGAACGGACCCAGCACCTCAGCCTTGAAGAGAGTCTGTCAACTGTTCCTTCCTTTTCCATCTGGCAAAGGAGGCTCCACGGGGCACTAGAGCCCCGCAAGGGAAGCCCAGGTGGGCAGCTGCCCCTCACACACAGGTTGCCTGTGGACCTAGGACCTGAAGACAACTCTGGGGAACGTGAGCAAGCCCACCACCAATTTTCAAAGGCAGCATTAGCCACAGGAGGCTCTCCAGCTCAGGGCAGATGTCCTGGCCACAGGCATAGCTGTGGCTTGTCCCCACAGGTCAGGCTCCATGGGGAAAAAAGTCCCCTTCTGGTGGGCTTGTCCAAAGGAAGTGAGCCCATGACCACTTCTGGGGCACGAGGCGGGGCAAATGTTCCATCTTGGTGGCCCGCCTTCCTGGGGTATTGGCGAGTCTGGGTCTGCACCCCACCCCCCACCTCTGCCCCTAGTTTCTGGGCACAAACCTCCTCTGTGCTCAGCTCCTGGCAGGTGCTGGGAACACTGAGGATGTCTTAAAATTCCTGTCCCCCAGGACCTGACAGTGACGATGCTTCTCACAGCAATATGTGTGTATGTGTGTGTGTGTGTAGGAGAGGATGGGCAGGCCCCCAGGTCATTCACACTGAAGGCAGGGAAGGCTTCCTGGAGGAGATTAACTGAGTCCAGAAGGACTTGACCAGGCGAGAGGGGCAGTGAGGAAGCAGCTCCTGAGGAAAGAGACCCAGAATGAGGGCCACAGCTTGAGGCCTAGTGTAGGACAGGCCAGACCCAGAGGCCACCGCCTTACCCCTGACCCTCCATGTGAGATGGGCTCCCACCTCGACTGCTCAGCTGGGGCCTGCCCATCCCTACGGGGGCCTGGGCTACAGCCTGGCCCTCTCTGTGTCCTCTGACCTGCTGTGTGCTTGGTCCTGCCCCTGCCTGAGCCCTGTTGGCAACCACAGCTAAAGGGCTACGGCTGCCCTCAGCCTGCGTCAGGCTCAGGCTCTGGCGCTCTGCCCTCACGGCTCCGTCAGAGGAGACAGGGGGATCCTGGGATGCTCTGCCATCACCCGCCTAGCCACAGAACCCATGGCCTGCCTCCTGCAGCCGGGGCAGGCCAGCTCTGGCCTCGAGAAACCCCATCTGAGCCCCAGCCCCTGGTTGTCTGTCTCCGGTTACCCTGGGGAAGCAGCTTGGGTGGACATAGCCTTCTGAGAGACCTCAGGCCATCCCAGCCAAGTGCATGACAGGACGGTGACCCTGGGCTGGGGAGACAGCCAAGATGGGGCGATGGCCGGAGGTCAGGAAAACCCCCACCGGGGGCCTTCTGCAGAGTGAGGAGGGGGCTGGTGGGCCAGGGAGGAGGGGGAATCAGCTCCTCCCCGCCATGCTGGCCTGTCTGTCTCCAGCACTTCACTGTAAAAATAAATGGAAGAAGCACACGCCAGACAGGGAAAAAAAAGGCAAAAAAAAAAAAAAAAAGCCCCAAACCGCCCCACATGGGGCTCCCTTGGCGGGTTTGGGCCAAGGCCTTGGCCTGGGTTACTCGCTGCCGCTTCTTCCGGGGAAGCTGCTGGAGCCAAATTTGCATTTACCACAATCAGAGACAACACAATGTCATAATCCTTCTCCTGTCATTCTCCCCTCTCTTCCTCCTCCCACCTCAGACACACACACGCGCACACACACACACACGCTAACACAAAATGACGGCTCCCTCGACAGCCTGAATGAGCAAAGCCCTCGATCGGCCTCTTAATTGTCGGCGTTTCTCTCCTGCCTGGCGCTCCGTGCCCCTCGCCCAACTTGGAGCGGACCACCCACTGCCCCCTCCTTTGTCCCGAATCACCGCTGACAAATGGCCTGCTGGAGAGGGAAGAATAAGCCTTGGAAATAACGGTGGTGGTGGTGGTGGGGTGGGGGGAGCAGCCAGCCCCCACCCCCGCCGCCTCTGCACCCTCAAGGCTGGGCTCCCGCCCCGGGATGCTGGCCGGACCGGAGGGGACCGGAGGGGGTGGGCAGCGAGAGTGACTCGGCCCCTGAGACTCTGACCTGGAGCCCTGGCCTTCACGACCCTGCCCGGCCTCAGCCGCCCGGCCTCCGGGTCCCAGAGCAGCGCCCCCTGCTCCCCTCTCTCGCCCCTCCTCTCCCGGCCACCCTCCGGGCCCTGCTCTGAACATCCCCCGCGCTCCCCTCCCGCTATCGCTCTTTATGGCAGTTTCAAAGCTGCAGCCGCCACTCGAGCAGCTGCGGCCTTTGATGGGGGACAAGGCAGTGAAGGCCGCCCGGGAGGCCCCTGCCCGCCCTGCCCTGGCCAGGCCCGCCCCCGCCCGCCCCCCCGGGAGCCTCGGCCAGGCAGCGCGGCGCGGCGGAGCGCCCAGCGGGCACGCCTCACACGCCAGAGCAAACTTTCGTGACCGGAGGGAGAGACACGGCACACACGCCGCCTTTACCTTTGCAGCAGCATCCTTCCGGCCACTTGCTCCAGACCCCTCCAACAGCCCCCTGGCCCGGCGACAGGCCGGGAGGAAAACAACTCCAGCCCGAGGCTGGGGAGGAGGGGGGCGGGTGGGGGGGGAGGGAAACAAGGAGCAGGAAAAGGAAGGGGGGCAGTTTCTCTCCTCTCTCAGCCTCCTCGCAGCGCCTCCTGCCCGAGCCGGCAAGTGAAGTCACAGGGCCGGGGCGGTGACATCAGCCGAGCCTCTGACATCACGGGCCCCTGCCCGATCTCACCTCTGCAGGGTGGAGATGGAGGAGCAGCGGGGAGGAGGGATGGATGGAGGAGGGAGGGGAGCACCGATCCTTCTCCGTCGCCCTCAAATGCGGAGAGCTAGTGCCAGCGTGGTGGGGGGGGGGGCGCTGGGGAGGGGCCGTCGCCTCATCTCTGAAGAATTATGTTTTATCTCTATAGACGGGAGATTATGTGTCTATTTATAATTGGCCCTTGAGGGAATGGCTTAAAAGGGGCCAACACTCTCCAAGAGACGCACGGCTCACCCCACCGTTCTTGGTGCCCAGCAGGTAAAGGCCAGCATGTCATGAGCAGGTAAAAGTCAGCAGTCATGAGCACCTACTGTGTGCAGGGACTCGCACTCAGCCTCTTGGGTGGTGACAGCAAAGGCCTGGTGTGGCTCCAGGAGGGGAGGGCCTCCCCAAGGCAGCGCAGAAGGAAAACGAGCTGGGGTTTGAGGTCAGGGGCACAGAGGGTGAGAAAGGACCCATCACAGCCAGCACAGGGGCCCAGAGCTTGAGGAGGGCCAGCTAGGCAGCCCTGGGGCCTCCTGAAGCCTTTTCCCCCGCTGCTGGAGCAAGGCCTTGGGTTTGATCATTCAGCCCAGGCTGCCTGCATTCCCTCCCCCAGGAATGATGGGCTTCCCAGGGGCAGGCAGAGTGCCCCAGACCGCATCTCCAGGGCCGGCAGCAGCAGGCGGCCTGCCTCGGCGTGCGGCAAGCAGCACCGGCTCAGTGGGCTGAGCACACACTACCATGTGTGGTCCTGGCAGCAGGCGTTCAGACCCCCTCTTACTCCATGGCCATGCCTAAGAGGGAGACACCAAAGCCCCTATCAAGATGGGGAAACTGAGGCCCAAGACGTGGTGGGACAAAACAAAGACCCAGGCGTCTAGTGCCTAGGTGCCAGACCATAGCCAGATTCTTGGCCCTGCAATGCCCTCGGCCCAAGCTGCCTCCTCCATGGCTGTGCAGACCATCCAGATGCCCACTTCCTTTAAGGAAACTGCATGCTCGAGCCTCTGCCCTCAGATGAGTGGCCGCACAACCCGCTCTGCTGTGTTCCCTTCAGCTCAAGACCCCAATCCCGCAGGCCCCCCCGAGGCACCACCCTCCTCCTGGCACCACGGGGCGTCTGGGCTGCTGACCACTGGCTGCCCCTACTCAGCTCACAGCTTTGTCTGAGCCCCTGGTGTGGGGAGTGGGGGTGGGGCCTGGCATTGGCTGAGGACCTACTAAGCACCAGGCTCCAGTTATCTCATTTCATCCCTCCCATGTCCCAGATGTCACGGGTAGAGGCCAGGAGGCCAGGCTGCTCCCGATGTCTGGAAAGTCATTCCCTTTCTCCCAGGCTTTCCCTGAAGCCCGGAGCCAATGGCTCCACCTCAGTTCTCAGGACTCCAGCCATGCTTTGCACTGGTCCTTCCCCGACCTGGTGGCTCAGCTGGTAAAGAATCCACCTGCAATGTGGGAGACCTGGGTTCAAGCCCTGGGTTGGGAGATCCCCTGGAGAAGAAAATGGCAACCTACTCCAGTACTCTTGCCTGGAAAATTCCATGGACTGAGGCTCTTGGTAGGCTACAGTCCATGGGGTCACAAAGAGTCAGACATGACTGAACAACTTCACTTCACTTTCCTTCACCCACTCCAGTATTCTGGCCTGGAGAATTCCATGGACTGTATAGTCCATGTGGTCGCAAAGAGTCGGACACGACTGAGCGACTTTCACTTCCCCTTTCCCCCACCAGTGCCTGACATGGTGCAGAATTTACACCAGGCACTCAGTAAAGTCTTAGAGTAAATTGGCCCTATTCACAGAGGATGTGCACCCAAGCACAAACCCCAGCGTGTAGACCCAGGAGAAACAACTCCATTCAGTTCCCTAAACAAACCATGTTCCCTCTGGCCTCCAGGCCTTGGCACCTGCGGTTCCTCTGCTCCGAACACCTCATCCCACCCTCCCCCACTCCCTGGCCACAGGAGGGTCTCAACTGAGACATCACTTCCTCTAGAAGCATTTCCTGAATCCCAAGTCCAAGTGAGATGTGACTTTCCATGTTTATCCCCCGTTGTAGCTCTTACTCTGTCCTGGGAGGCAGCAGGAAGTGGTGAAAAAGGGCTCCAAGGCAGAGGGCTGGGGTTCAAATCCCGGCTCCCCAGCTCTCTCACTGCGTGACCCGACACACGCACTTGACCCCTCTACGTCTGTTTCCCCCTTTGTGCAGGGCCAAGAACTGCAGTGCTGATGTGGGGGTCCCAGCGCAGTGCGGACCCTCAGCAGACCCAGCAAAACCATTCCTCCCTGTTCACCTGCCTGCCTCCCCAGCCAGGCTGCTACTGCAGCCAAGGAGAGGGCTCTGTTTGGTTCTCTGACCCCTGGCATGGTGCCTGCACACAGTGGGCACTCAAGAAATATACACTGAGGAAACCAGGCAAGGCTGGTTGACACAGTGGCTTTTCATTTTAATTCAGTTTGGCAGTGCCTGGTTTTAAATCTTGGTTCTACCACTTCCTTCCTGTGTGATCATGGGCAAATTACTTAACTTCTCGGAGTCTCATATGTTCCACCTGTAAAATGGGTATAAGACTAGACCCTACCTTATAAGGTTGTTGAGATGACATGAGAGAAGTGATGCAAAATGCTTAGCCCAGTGCAAACTCGTAGCAGAAGCTAATCCGTGTCGGCTACTGTCATTATTACTGGGCTCCAACACAACCTCCCAGTAATAATAATGGGAAAAAGCAGAAGCAGTGACAGATACCATTTTCCTGGGCTTCAAAATCACTGCTGATGGTGATTGCAGCCATGAAACTAAAAGGATGTTTGCTCCTTGGAAGGAAAGCTATGACAAATCTAGACAGTGTATTAAAAAGCAAAGCCATCACAAAGGTCTGTCTAGTCAAAGCTATGATTTTTCCAGTAGTCATGGACAGATGTGCGAGTTGGGCCATAAACAAGGCTGAGCACCAAAGAATTGATGCTTTTGAATTGTGGTGTTGGAGAAGACTCTTAAGAGTCCCTTGGACTAAAAGGAGATCAAACCAGTCAATCCTAAAGGAAATCAGCCCTGAATATTCATTGGAAGGACTGAGTCTAAAGTTCTAATACTTGGGCCACCTGATACGAAGAACCAACCCATTGGAAAAGACCCTGATGCTGGGAAAGATTGAGGGCAGGAGGAGAAGGGGGCGACAGAAGGTTAGATAACATCACTGACTCAATGAATTTAAGCAAACTCTGGGAGACAGTGAAGGACAGAGGAGCCTAGTGTGCTGCAGTTCATAGGGTTGCAAAGAGTCAGACACGACTTAGCAACTAAACAAAAACAATGAAACCTTAGTGAGCCTCACCTTCTTGAAGGAATGTAACTAACACTCCTTACTTGGCTGAGTTTCTGAGTGGGTAACTGCAGACAAGGAGGATGAATGAGCTGAGCACAGAGTGGGCGCTCAGTAAATACAGAATAAATACAGTTTCCCTTCCGTTTCCTGAAACTAGGGGCACACATGAACAGTTACTCAGTAACTTTTCACAAACATGAGTGAGGTGGGATCACAAATCAGGAGCAACAGATGCAGAGAAGAGGCTTAGGAGGGAGGGCAGCTGGGGGAGGAACTAGGAAAGGCTTCGTGGAGGAGGTGTGTGATCCGCGTCAGGAAGGTACAGGGAAAGCAGGGAGGTGGCAGTGAATGTATGGACAGAAAAGTTGGGGCACCCACCCCCGCAAAAGCAAAGCAGATTTCAAAGCAGCATCTCTGAGGGTAGGGGAGATGTTCCCATTGCCTCTGCTTGGGAACTTGGGTTTGGCAGCACAATGGCTGAGCTGGAGGGCTCGATGTGCATGGAGCCTCTGTGCTGGGAATGTTGTTATCGATACAGGCCAACAACACAGACAGCAGAGTAACTGAGGTGGGGTCGGGGGGACGTGCTGGAATCATCTGCCCCAATCATTCTTCAGATGTAGAAACTGAGGCCCAGAGAGAGGAAGGGACTTGATCAAGATCACACGGCAGGTCAGCGGCAGAGCTGAGGTTTATGCTTAGGCTAGGTCCTAACGGCTAGGTCAGAATTCTTTTACTGATCACAGCAATGACAAGCTCAAGGTACTTGTGTAGCGCTTATTGTATGCACCTTAGGAAGATGAAGTCATTTGAGCCCCACAACTACCCCTGAGTGCAGGACGACCATTACTCCCATTTTGCAGATGAGCAAACTGAGGCCCAGGGAACTCAACTGAGTTGCCTGAAGTCACACTTCTAATAAAGAGTAGAGCCAGGATTCAACCCCAGGCTACAAAGCCCCAGAGTCTGGGTGCTTAACCAGTACACTGAACTGTTCTGAGGATGCATCCGTCCTATTACGCATGCGTGCACCCATCCACCCAGTCAAGCATGCATGCATTCATTCAAGCAGCATTTATTTGAGCGCCTACTGTTCCAGGCACTCAGGAATCAGCAGTGAATGAAAGCCAACCTCATGGAGCCCTGTCCACCCCTCTGTGACCCCTGCCACCTTCTACTGTGCCCAGCCATTTCGGCTCGCTAAAAATCGTCTACCTGTGAAGCCTGGTCTCAAGTTTAGCTGCCCAAGACCACAGACCGCTGTACTGCTGGGAAACCACAAACCAACCCCCCTTCAAAAGCCATTGTGTCACTTGCTTAGGAAAGGGGGCGTGAAGACGGTTGATCTAGTCCCCATTTCTGGACAGAATGGTGAGTTGGACGGAGGACCAAGGCCTCACTGGCAAAGAAAAAAAAATCCTCAAATCTGATTTGGAAAGAGTACACAGGGCTTGAAGCAACAGAACAAAAAAGCACAGCGGTTGAGTTTTGCCACCACAAGAGCTTTCAACAAGTCCAGAACCCTTGGCAGGCAGGAAGCAGGCCTGTCACACGCCCGGGACACTCCATCAGATATTTGAGCACTCTTTCGGGTCTCCCAGAAGACACAGACCTTCTCCTGCTTACAGCAGAACGCCTGCTTGGTTTCAGGCCCGTGACACTGTTCTTCCCCGAAAGACTGGCGTGACTGTCCCACCTCCCAGAGGAGGAAACAGACTCAGAAAAAGGAACACTTTCCCCAAATCAACACAGGCCTGGCTCTCCAGAGACTGTGGTCCCCCCTCAACATCGCCACTTGAGTACAGCCTTGGGCAGACCCTGGGGCTTCTCTGATCCTCCAGTTTCTTTTTCCTTAAAGTGAAGACACTGAGACAGAAGAGCAGAAAGCTCCCTGCCAGCCCTGGGGTTTGGTGCTTTCATCTGATGAGGCTGCAAGATTGGGGCCAAGGACAAAGGGCCAGGCAGATGTGTCCCCAACCCAAATCACCGCCAACACCTTCATCCCACCTCCACTAGGACCCTGAGTCAGCTTATAAACAGTCCCAGAACAAGGGATCTTAAAGCAGAGATCCTGTGTTCTATGCCCATTCTACATATGGGACTACAGATTCAAATCTATAAGAGAAGTTCTCTCTCCCAGGCACTGCTTCCCTCAACACACTGAGAGGTTCTGAACATCCTGTGCCATTTGACCAAGTGAGAGGAACTGAGTGGCTACTGAACTCAGGTTATTAACAGAATTAAATTGCTGACTTAGTTTAGTTGCTGACATGTCTGATTCTTTGTGACCCTATGGACTGTAGCCCACCAAGCTCCTCTCTCTGTGGGATTCTCTAGGCAAGAATGCTGGAGTGGGTTGCCATTTCCTCCTCCAGGGCATCTTCCCAACTGAGGGATCAAACCCGTATCTCTTATGTCTCCTGCATTGACAGGTGGGTTCTTTACCACTAATGCCACCTGGGAAACCCATGCATGCATGCATTACTAATAATCCCCAATATCTGCATAAGTGCCACCTCTTGGCTGTGCCAATGCTCAAAGCTCTTCAATTTCCTCTTCCACAAAACTGGAAAAATTGTCATTATTCTTCCCTGAGATGGCAGGACAGGAATCACGCATCCCATTTTGCAGATGAAGAAACTGAGGCTCAGAGAAGTGGCATTCAATGCACTGAAGCCACAACTCGAACACAGGTCTGTGACACTTAATGTAGGAGGCGAAAAGGAGAGAAAAGATCTGGGGTGGGCTGAGACTGTGAACCAAGCACACTTTATCTGCTGGCAGTCTGCTGATGGCCACAAATGAGGGGTGATTGGCCCGCCCGGGGGCCATCAGGGGCCTGCAGCCTGCCCTGGGCACAGCTGCCGCCCTGGCAGACCCCCAAAGAGTCCCCCGAAGAATCTCTGTGCTCTCAAGCTTTTTTTCCCATTCCAAACATGCCAGAGCCCCACGGACCCCGGAGGCTGCTACTTAGCGCCAGATTAATCACACCGAATTCTCCATCCAGATATTGCGTGCAGACCGAATTCCCACCGCTAATCGCCGTAATATTCTCCTCGGCGTGTGCAGGCGGCCGGGGCGATGTTCCAGGAATATTAATTCTCCACCGCCGGCTCACTCCCGCCACACGCATGCGCCCCCTGCACCGCCGGCTGATGTTCGGGGATCAGGGGGCCGGACAAGGGGACAGGAGACCAGCAGGAGGCAGAGCCCAGGTGGGAAAGCCTTCCTGGGGCCCCCCGGGGTGGGAAGCAGTGGCCCCAAGGCCTGGCTGACAGTTTACCCTGAGCCCCCGCAGGCCTGCAGGTGGCTCATGCCTGCGGTGGGGGTCTCACCCCGTCTCTCCTTCCAGTTCTGCCCCGGAGCCCCCTGTCCCCGGATCTGCAGGAGTCTCGGGCTCCTGAGAAGTCACGCAGTACGAGTCCTCTGATGTCCTCTCAACACAGCAGAGCTTTGAGGAGATGGGCAGCCAGGGACCAGCTAATCCCAGCCCAAAAGAAAAAAAAAAAAAGCACACACACAAAAAGGGATGAAAATCTTTCATCTGCTCCAAATATAAAAATGTGGGCAGCGGAGGGGACTCGGGTGAAAGAGGCTGGGCTCTGCTGTGGGCCTGTCCGGCCTGGAGGAGACAGGCCTCTGCTGCTGGCCACAGGGACCCTTGCCTGGCCCATGTAGGGGTCCCCCTCTCCACAGTGTAACCATTAGCAGAAGAGCCCAGGAAAGCCTGGTGGGAACAGCATCGAGCTTCTGGAGGGTCTCTAAGGAGAGCAAGCCCACTGAAGCATGTGGGCATACGGACAAGACACTGGCTGGTCCTCAGGGAGTGCCCAGAAATCCAAGAAAAATGACAGTCCTTCTAAGCACAGGCCCTGGGAGCACACCTCCTGCCCATCCCGACCCTGGGACCCCCAGAACAGTGCTGGGAAGAGCCACATACTCAGAGGCTTTGCAAAACACCCTTCTGACCTTGGTTGTTCAGTCGCTAAGTCGTGTCTGACTCTTTCCCACCCAGGGACTGCAACACGCCAGGCTTCCCTGTCCTTCACTATCTCCCGGAGATTGCTCAAACTCATGCCCGTTGAGTCGGTCATGTCACGCCTCTGATCTTACCTGGTTCAAACTCAGTACCACCAGGGGAAGCAGTTTCACACGCAGTTCACCGATAAGGAGCCTGATGCGTGGCCAGGTGAAGTCAACGGCCCAGCTAGAGCGGTCCCCAGGCCGACAGAATCCAAAGCCAGTGCCCTCTCCTCTCCAAAGCACAGCCTCATCCTACGCCCCAGGGCTCCTCTGCTCAGCAATGACTTCTAAGGTCCTTCCTGCTCCTGCATACTGACCAACAAGCCAAAGTATTTATTGAGCACCTACTGTGTGCCAGGCCTGAGGATCCAGAAATGCATAAGGTTGTATTATTCGAGGAGCTCACCATAGGGTGGGAGAAGAGAAAAGTAAACCAGTGACCACGCTCCAGCCTGAGCCCCACGGGAATGGGGCCTTCCCCTGTGGGCTTCTTGGGGGTTAGGGAGGCCTTCCCGGAGGAGGAGGGGGAGGCAGTCCTAGAGGAGAAAGTGGGGGTGGGGGAGGGATCCCTACACTGGTGTTTCTGGACCAAGCAGACCGATGAGGCTGAGAGTGGTTTCTGTGAGTGGTTCAGTGAAAGCGGCCTCTGTGCGTGGGATCAGATGCGAGCAGGAAGGATGTGGCTGCCGGTTGGATGGTGTGCTGGGCAGGGCAGGGTCCCAGGCCCAGTGTGGGTCCAGGTGAGCTGAGCCAACACCTGGCCAGGCAGGGCAGGGCCCTGGGCTACGGAGGGCTGAGGAAGGGGCCCCTGACTCCTGGTCCAGGGATCTGACTGGGAGGTGGGCCTCTAAGAACACTCCCAAAGATGGGTCCAGTCTAACAGAGTGAGGAAAAGGGGGTGGTTTGGGGCGCAACCCAATTCCTTTCTGGCACTAAGAGACTAATAAGAGAATCAAGGTTTAAACTATAGAGGTGGGAATTCCCTGGTGAATTCCAGAAGCTGGGACTCTGCATCTTCACTGCTAAGGGCTTGGGTTCAATCCCTGATTGGGGAGCTAGGATCCCACAAGTCGTGAAGAGCAGCCAAAACAAACCCCACAGAGGTGAGGGATGGAGTTCCAGCCCCCGGCCTCCCCCCGCAGCCAGCTCCTGTCCAGCTCAGGAGACACCAGTTGTCCCCCACTCCCCTGTGGACCTGAGGGGTCTGACTGGGCAGTGCCCGGTGCCTCTCACACTACCCCTTGTACTGGCCTCACGCACATAAGAGAACCAAGGGGTTTCTCACTGGTTTCTCAGATGAGGACACGCGGCTCGGAGACAAAGTACCTTCACACGAATCGGGCTCTCCGCCTGTGATCTCACAGGGTGGTATTACAAGGGGGGAGCTCACCCAGGTCCCGCTGGCAGCAGGAGGAAGCATTTCATGGCTCTTATGTTTGGGCCTGTGCCTCAGGCCCCGCTGTTCCCAATCAGAACAGGCGTACAGAGGCCAGGATGCAGCCAAGAGCAGCTTCTCACTCAGCTCCTGCCCTCACCATCACCAAGCACCAGTCCTAGGCCTTGGCCTCACTTTTGAGAAATCCAAGGCAGGGCAGAGACTTATCTGAGACCCAGCAGATACTCTGAGAGACTTGGTGGGCGGAAGAAGTCAGGGTCCAGCCCTGCCCCCAAGTAACATCCCAGCCTGTTAACTATAACCGAGGTGGACCATGGGACCCCAGGAGGGTAGACAGCAAGTTACCCTGGGAAAATGCCCGAAGGCTTCCTGGAGAAGGGGGCATTTAAGAGCAACCTAGAGGGCAAGGAAGTCAGTGTGAGCTGCAAAGCTCCACACACGTAAGACATGGGGCCCCGTAAGTTCAGGGGAGACTGGGTCCAGTTTTAGTTCTCAGCCCTCACCTTCCTCCCAACCCCATTCCAGGCCAGCCCCTTCCCATTCTCTGTACCCCTATCTTCCGCCTCTAGGTACCTTATGACTGGGGCCAGTCCCTGTGAAAGCCAAGTCCAGCTGAGTGACTAATGTGACCGTGGCAGCTCAGACACCTACTTGGTGTGCCCTTGGGCTCCGGTTCCACACACCATCTCCCCTTTGGCACTGCCCACCAGGAGTGGCAGGGCCTGGGTGCCAGGTACTGGGCCCTTGCAGGCAAGACAGATGGACTAGCGAGTCAGGCTCTGGGCTGTCTGTCCCTAGACTCAGCCCTGGAGCAAGGCAGAGGACAGGGTGTGAAGCCTGGATGAGCCAGGGGCCAGTCAGTCCCCCACAGGAGGCCTCTAGGTCAGGCCCAGGCTCCTGGAGGAGGTTGACAAGTATCATTTCTGAGCCCCAACCCCTAAGAGAGCCAGCAGCCTCAAGCTTTGGCTGCTGGCTTCTCCAATCAGGGAAAGACTGGGGTCTGGGCTCAGCTCCCCCGATCCTGACTGAGACTGAGCAAACCACCCCTCGGCTCCAGGTCTTAGTCTGTCCATCTGGAACATGGACTGGCCACACCTATCTTGCAAGGTTATTGTGAAGACTCTAATGAGTGATGCAAGTGATGCATTGTCTCAAAGTGAGTGACAAACAGGAGAGGTAAAATGCAGGCTCCTTCCCCAGGGCTGGGCATTTACAGAGACCCAGGCAAATAAAAACAGGACCTCTCCTGGACAGGGGAATTCACACTAGCCTCCTTTATGGCTCATAACAGCCCAGAAAGGGAGAAACTACTCTTTTAATTGTACAGGCGGGAAACTCAGGGCAGGCGGGTAAGGGGCTCGCCCAAGGTCACAGAGCGCCAAGTTCCCAGGTGATCCGTGCCTGACTCTCTTAAGTGGGCGCTTTAAGGCAAAGGGGTGGCAGAAAGGCCAGGGGCACCAAAAACCAGCCCACTAAACCCCAGCTAAGAGGCTTAGTTGGCCCCAAACCCTGAACCCTAGCTCAGGAAGAAGACAGCCCTCCCCCAACACCCCCCCCCCCTCACTGCCAGCCTCCCCAACCCTGCAGCCCTCCTGGGCTCTGGTGTGGTTGCGGCTGCGGGGCAGTGGGGGTGGGGGGGCTTGCTTTGAAAGCCAGGAGCTTTTCAGCCCTAGGATAGAAGCCAGGAAGAGGCTGGGAAGTGGGGAACAACCCTGCAGGATGAGCCTCCCGGTGGGGAGCCACCCCCTGCCAGCACCCTGCCCGCCGAGCCTGCAGTGCGGTGCATTAAGGGAGCTCAAGGCGCAGGCAGGCACCTGCCAATCTCAGCCCACGGCCCCGCCCCGGCCCCCCTCTCCCGGAGGACAGATAATTCTCTCGCTCTCCCAGCCTGACAAAATAACTAATGCTAACTCAATAAAGTCCCCCTTGAAGGTTTTTAATTACCAGACTGTGCCGAAGACTAAAGACTCGGGAGCGGGAGGGAGGCCAGGGGGAGGAGGCTGATGGAGGTCGGAGGGGCGGAGGCAGGAAGCAACTCCCCTTCCAGCTCAGGGAAGAGGGCAGGGCCAGGCCCGCTGCTGTCCAGGGTGCTGGGACGGGCGGTCACAAGGATTTTTAGGAGTCATATTCGCAACAGCGGCCACTGATGGAGACAAGCCTAGTTACTTAACAGGGACTTGACGGAGATAACCTCCTCTAAGCCTCACAGCTGACCGCAGGGTAGCCGCTCAAGTCCCCACTGTACAGATGAGGACAAAGAGGCTCGAGGGAGGGTCGGAGGGGGGGCGGGCAGCCGTGTGCTGCCAAGCTAGGATTGTCCAGCTATACTTGGCGACGGGCTGAGTGCCTGGCTGCTGGCAAAAGGAAACTCAACCCAGGGATGCAGTTGGAAGGCACAGGAATGACCCTCAGGGAAGGTCAAATGATGTGCCGTGGCTTCTATGCAATAAGATGGGCTGGGCCAGGGACCCAGACAGCAGAGCCAGGAGCTGGCTGGCTACAGGTTCTGCCCAAGGGGACCCAAGCTGAACCTAAAAGTGGGGGCAGAACATGATGTCATGAAGCAAAGGGGGGTGGGGCTCAGACACCCCCATGATGAACCCCCATGGCCATCCAGGGAGATGATGAAGGGAGGGGAAGGCACCCCAGAAGGGGTGGTACCTGAGCCACACCCCCCACCCCTGGCCTGAGCACTTCCTCTCTGAAACAGCAACACCTGATGGGACCTGCATGGCTGCCTCTGCTCCAGAACATTCCCAAGCCCCTCTTTGCCTCGCCTCTGAAGGCACCCACCCAGCCACCCACTCCTCTCTCCCAAGCCGGGGGCTTTCCTTCCAACTTGCCTGAGCCTGTTTCCACCGCACGGTTCCCTCCCCTGGCACAGTCTGCCCTGACATTTTTACCCCCAGGTCACAGCCCAAAGGACCCCTCCTTGGATAAGCCTTCCTTGGGACTCCCTACCTCGGCTTTCTTGGTCGCAGGCCCCCGCAGCAGCTGCCGGCAGAAATGCTGTGCAGCTTCCGAGGGTCCCGACCCCACACCCATCCCCTCCCCTGGTCAGATTTTCCAGGCCCCAAGCGTTGACCAGCTCCCCACTGGGGTACTTGGGTATCAGTGAGGTGAAGATGCTGGGTTCGAATCCTGCCTTAGCAGCTTATGAGCCGTATGAACTGCTCTGAACCTCAGTTTCCTCCTCTATGAAATGAGGGGTAAGGCCCTTATTTGTAGCGGCCTTAGTGCCTGGTGAGTGCGTTGTGTTGCTTAGAATTACCGTCACTGTCAGCCCATCATCCTGCAGCCAGGTCTCCCCTAACTGGATGCTGCACCCTCTGGCCTCGGCACAGGCCCTGGACCCATGCGCATCAGGGGCACTGGTTTGATGGCCGCCCCTGGGAGACAGGTCACAGAGGTCCCACTGGCTCCTTTTCCCAGATGAGAAAGTAGAGGCTGTGGGAGGCTTGCCGCTATGCCATGGACCCATTGCCCGCCTCTGCTCTTTTCGCTGCTTTTTCTGAGAATTTGCTCTTCCCAGCTCTTCCGGAGGCACCAACTTGGGGGGTGGAGCCAAGAGCCAGCACAGCTGTGCCTGGCTCCTGAGGGCTGCGAGCGGGCGTCTGGAGGCCCCAATGCCCAGCCCTGCCTGGAGCCTCCTGGCTGGGATCACAGCCCTGCGGCGTTCGAGCTGCTGCCCACCAGCCGGCCCCCTGGCATCGGGCCCGGGATGCCAGCCAGCCGGGAGAGGAGGCAGCTTGGCTGGCAGCCAGCTCACGGTGCCCGAGCTGTCAGCCAGGAGGCAGGCCCGGCAGGGCCGAGACCCCCCGCCTCTGAACGGGGCCCCCAGCCAGGCTACAGGACAGGGCCAAGCTTCTCATCGCCACAGCTACTAGGGGGCCCTGCGGGTGCCCGCTCCAAGCTAGGCTCAGGGACGTAATGGTCCCAGGTGAAGACCCGGGAGGACTCGTTCCCATGTACTCAGTTCAGCTTTTCACTACTATGGAAGGAACACGTGGAGCGGAGGGAATTTTCAAGTCAAATAATAATAAAAACAGCAACAACCACAGCTGACATTTAGCAAGCACTTACTCCGTGCCAGGTGTTCTATGTGTGACTGCACTGATTCCTCCCAAAGGGAGATGCTATTATTATCCCCTCTCTACAGACGTGGCAGCTGAGCTCAGAGAGGTGTAGCAGCTGACTTGGAGCTGCACAGCAAGCTGGGGAGACTCAGGGTCTGAATGCAGCCTTTAGAACCTGCGCCCCAGCCTCTCCACTGCACTGGCTCAGGCAGAACTAAGGGTCCGCACCAGACAGTCCAGCTGGATGGCCTTTGGCAAGGAAGCCACCCATCTGCAAAACGGGTATCCTCGGAGAAGACCGCACTGTAGAGCTGACTGGGGGCTGAAGACAGAATCGGGCTTGGCAGAGGGCATGTTCTCTAAATACGGCTTGGGGGTTGGTCATATTCATGGAGTGGCTGAACAAGGAGGAGTGAGCCCCAGGATTAGGAGCAGAGACTCAGCAGAGTCTTGGTTAGCCTGCCTCCATCCCCGCCCACCACAGCCTCCTGGGCACCCCGTACAGGCACGGCTGAGCTAGAAGGCAAGGCTGAGCTAGATGCTGGGGAGGGGCAGTTCCTGGGGCCAACCATGAAAGCCCAGCAAGCCAAAACTTTTGAGGACTGGCCCCAGAAGCTCTCCTTTGTACCTGCCTCTCCCCACCCTGGAAGGTAAACTCAGGAAAAAACTGGCCAGAGAATACAAGGCCACCGGACTGGAACAGATGTGTGCAGACACTTCTCTCGCATGGTCTCTCTGCCCAGATTCTCCGTCCTCCCAGCAGCTGGGGACTATCAGGCAGGGCCGTCCATTCCTAGGTCAGGGTCTCATAGGAAGGGCACCGAGCAGTCATTGGTGAGCGTGTGCCAGGCTCAGGGCTGCCCACTGAGGGGACACAGGCTACTACTCAGCCCAGCTGCTCACATCTGTACAAAGTGCTGGGGCTTTTTTTTTTTTTAGCATCTCTCTTCTCACTCAGTTCAAAACAAGCCCAATGGAGAGACCATATTGCCATCGTCCCCATTTCCCACTTGCCCAGAGAGGGATACTGCCCTATCCAAAGCCACATAGCTGACCAGGCTGCAAACCTGGCACACCTATTACTAGATGCCCTAACCCAGGAAGGGCCAAGCCCTGTGGTTGAGAGCCACTGCTTTGCTCCCAGAGCAACTCCTTGGAGAGGTTGAGGGGAGCAGAGGAAGGACTGAGAAGGAGGACCCTCCGGATGGGCAGGGAACACGTGAGGGAGGACACTCTGAATGGGCAGGGAGCATTGTTAGGGAGGACCCTCCAGATGGGCAGGGAGCACTCTGTAGGAGGAGTCTCCGATGGGCAGGGAGCACTGTTAGGGAGGAGTCTCCAGATGGGCAAGGAGCACTGTGAGGGAGGACCCTCGGATAGGCAGAGAGCTCTGTGGGGGAAGACCCTCTGGATGGGCAGGGCGCACTATGAGGGACGACCCTCTGGATGGAAGGAGTCTTCTGGAGACAGGATAGGTAAGGACCCAGCTGACAGTGGCTGGGGGCGTCCAGTGGGCACCCCAAGGCAGGAGCCAGCCCCAGCGTCACTGACTGAGGCCTCAAGGGAAACCAGGCAGTGCCAGGAGCATTCCTGGTGACTCTACAGTTGGAGAGCTGGTGAGAAACGGTGAAAGTCCCCATGGCATCACAGAAGCCCAGCCTGTGTCCTCCTGCCAGACACCTGGGCAGCAGAAGGCACCCTGATCCAGGTGGAGGTGGGGGAGGCAGAGGCGGTCTGGGCTACGGCTCAGTTGTGCGACTATGTGAGTCTGGGCACCTCTCAGAGCCTGTGAGCTGGTGGGGCAGGACGGATGACCCCCTTGCTGCCCCGGGATGCACCGGGCACGCAGTAGGCCTACTGGCCCGCTGGCACAATTACAGTCTTTGCCCTAATTCCTTTGGCTCGACACACCTGCCAGGAGGACAAATTTAACCACAGAAAGTAGAGCAGGGACAGGCCAAAGCCTGGAGGCCAGCAGGTGGGTGTCCCTCGCCCCAGCACACATTGTCCCCCTTGGGCCAGTCTGGGGCTGGCCAGCCCAGGGCCTGGACTCATCCCTGTGCCAGCCAGCCCAGAGGAGGCCTCAGCTGACGTGTTCTCAGCCTCAGTGGCCGTGGACCAGGGCACGGGCCAGTGAAGAACCCGGGGGCAGGGGGTGGAATTGCACACACCAAGATTTCTACCCCACTCGCTGCCCCCTCTGGAAGGGGAGGAAAACCGAGGTTCTGTGAGGCCACCAGGCAAATCTGGATACCGGCCCTGGGGACTCAGCCTTTAGAAGGCTTGGGAGAGACAGGAAGGGGTGGTGGGCAGAGGGCAAGGGTCCCCAGCGCCACCAACTGGGGGTGCCAGAGAACATCTACTGGGCAAGAGGTGATAGAGGGTCCTTCCTAAACTCTTAGCCCCTCTGGGTGGTCACAGCCTCCTACCTGGCCCCCCTCCGCTCTCTGCACTGCCCACCCCTACCTTCTTTGTCTTACTCCTCCCCCACCAAATTGCTCCCTCCCAGTCCACTCCCTCCCCTCCCCATATCCTGCCAGTGGGCTTCCAAAGCCCCAGGCCCGTTTCCCCCCAGGACAAAAAAGGTTGCAGCCCCCTGAAACTGGGCAGCTTTGGCCTCGAGACCTCATGAATAAAGGATGCTGGCACTGGCTGGTCACTCAGACACAGGTAGGACTGGGGCAGGAGGCAGAGGGCGGGGGTCGGGGGGGTCACTCCTCCACAGTGGCCGCAACCCTGTCCTCAGCCAGCAAGGTGCCAACCCCTCTAACACCTCTCCCCACAAGGCAGCCCCCTCCCCAAAACTAATCTCCCAAGGGGGTGACCTGGCCAGGCATGTAATGTCAGGAATGGAAAGCAATTAGCGGGCACCTGGAGGAGGAGGGGTGGGGAAGAGAGAACAGCAGAGAGGAAGTGGAGGGGAAGGGGGAGGAGGGAGGAGAAGGAAGGGGAGGAGAGACAGGGGAGAAGGAAGTAAGGGAGGAGGGAGGAGGGGAGAAGAGAGAAAGGGGGAGGGGGAAAGGGGAAAGGGAGGGGGAGGGGAGAATGCAGGGAAGGAGGGGGAGGGGCGGGAAGGGGAAGGGGGGAGGGGAGGGGGAGGGGCGTCTGAAATCCCGCAACATCAAAGCCTTCCCCGCCGCAGAGCTCAGTCACGTGCGCGGCCTCGTTCCTTCGCTGGGAGAAGCCGCTGGGCCCGGGGCTGCTGAAGGAATTTTAAAACGAGGCACGCTGCCTGGAATATTGGGGGGGGGTGCAGGCAGAGAGCTTTGTCTACAGGCAGGTTTTGAAACCTTTCTCTCCAAGGAGAGTAGCAGGGTGGGTGGGGGCCTGTGGTCAACCGCTGGGCAGGTGGCCAAGAGTCAGGACCACCCAGCGATGCCGGGGCCCCGCTGGTGGGAGGCTTGTGGCCAGGCCAGCCCAGTGATCCAGAGACGCCGGAAATCTGGACTTTTTACATGAATGCTTCCTCTTTTTAATACTGGGGTGAGGGGAGGGAGAAAGAGACCACATGGGCCGAAGAGAGCCTGTGCTCACCTGGTCCAGGACTCCAGGATGCTGGGCTCCAAACCCCCTTGTGTCACAGTGAGGACACGAGAGGGCAGGTGCCTGCTCAAGGGCAGGCAGACAGGCCTGCCTGGGGGTCCCAGAGGGCTCCTCAAGGGGCCGGCATGGGGTCGCAACTCCCCCGCGCCCCCGCCGCCGCATTCAGCGGGGGGGGGGGGCCTGGGTGCCCACCCCTCGCGTCATCCAGGCCCGCCTCTCCACTGCCACGAGGCCTGTCCCCCCTGCCCACTTCTCACATTCTGTCCTGACCACCCAGTGAAGTCCTTCAACTCCCTGAAGGCGCTGGGCTCAGCTGCGTTCTTACGAATTCACTCAGCTGTTCGCTGTGCTGTCCACTCCCCCCACAAATAGGGCCCGACTGGGGACTCTGGTTGGGATAGAAAGGCTGAGCCTCCGAGGAAGAGGGAGCAGTTCCCCCAGCAGAGAGGTGAGCGGGGTTGGCTGGGTGGGGGGGTCTCCCCAAAGGAAGGCCCAGCACAGAGGACAGAGAATTCCAGGCAGAAGGAATGTGATGTGGGTAGGTTGGGGTGTGGGTGTGTGTGTAACCGCCAGTAGCCAGAGGGGAGGTGGGGTGGGAGGCGGATGTGACAGCCTGGGAAACCAGACTCAGAGCTCAGGTCTCTCCTGGGGACACTGGGAGCCCCAGAGGTGTCTGAGCAACAGGGGGGCAGCTCAGATCTTCGCTCTGGGGTCTCAGGATGCCTCTCTGAAGTCCTCTGTCCCTCCCTGCGTTCCCCGCACAAGCGTTCACTGTGCACTGACGCTGTGCCAAGGCCCTGGGGCAGGCAGATGGGTGCCAGCCCTCGGATGGTGCGGGAGGTCGAGGTCGATGCGAACACCACAGGGTGAGAGGCGCTGGGACTGGGTGGGCCTGATCCCTTGGAAGCCCCTCCTCCTAGGGGAAGGCTGAGGGAACAGCAGGGGCCCCGGGCGCAGAGAGGAGACAAAGTGAAGCTTTTCTGAGCAGTGAAAGTGGCTCAGCAGACCCAGGTGTGGGCAGGAGCCAGGCCGAAGGGCACAGAACTTTATCCCAAGGGCGATGGGGGAAGTGAGGGTGGGAACAAGACAATTGATGCTTATGTAGCTGTATGCACGGCCTCGGCTCTGGGAAGGCCACCCCCAGGTGGGAGGAAGGACTCCTATCTGCAGAGCCCGGGCGGATGGGCAGGGGTTCCTGCAGACAGACTTCATTGCCAGCCAAGAAGGAACCTCCAGGGCAGGGAGCCGTTTGGCTGGACAGCCACGCAGGCTGGTATGAGCAAGACTCAGACAGACAGCCCCCTTCTCCCCTGCCTCCCCAGACAGCTAGTTGAGCTCTGACAAGTCCCTCAACTGGAGCCCCCTGGAGAGGAGCTACTGGGGAACTCAACCTCACATGGCACTGATCCCTGACCCCTAACCCCAGAGCCAGCATCAGAGGAGCAGTTAAGGGGACAGTGGGGAAGCGGACAGGCTTGGGGGAGGTGGAGGGTACCCCTCACTGAGTGGGCTTCCCTGGTGGCTCCAATGGTAAAGAATCCACTTGCAACGCAGGAGACCAGGGCTTGATCCCTCGGTCAGGAAGGAGGGGGGCATGGCAACACACTCCAGTATTCTTGCCTGGAGAATCCTATGGACAGAGGAGCCTGATGGGCTGCAGTCCATGGGGTCATGAAGAGTTGGACATGACTGAGCTAGTAACATTTTTTTCCTCAATGAGCAGGAGCCTGATGCCATCAATAACAACACTATGAGGTATTATGAGCCTTGCTTTCCAAAAGAGGAAACTGCAGAGTTAGGACTGGACGGAGGCTGGCAGAGATCACAGTCAGGGTCTCTGAAAGGGACATGGATAGGGCACACGGGTCCCAGCAGAGGGGCTGCTCTGGGACAGAGCCCAGGATCTCTGGGGAGAGTGTCCAGAGACGGAGCAGCTTTCTCCTCAATCCTGGACTGTCCATGGGCAGCGGAAGCTGGGGAAGAGCGGGCGGAGGGGAAACCACCCAGGCGGCTTGCCTTCTTTGCTCGTATTTCCATTCATCCACCAGGTACGCAGGAGACTGATCTCTATCCTCAAAGGGCTCCCACCCCAACCTGCCAGCCACCAACGACCCCCCTTTTACAGTTGAAGAAACCAAGGGGAGGAGAAGATGCTTTACCAAGGTCACCAGCCAATAAGAGGCAGAGCCTGGTGCCGGCCCTGTTTCCTGGTCCTTCATTAACGGGATTTTTGGATGTCTCATGTTGGAGGTGGGGGCAGGAAGAAGGAGAGGAAAAAGGGAGAAAAGAAGCTGGCACTGTTGGTGGCCCTGCCCCAGCATGCTCTCTGGGGACACGTCCCCAGCATCGTCATTGTGCAGAGCACACAGCCCCTTCCTGCCTTGGCAACTCTGGAATGACTTCTTCACTGGTTGCCCGCCCCCCCATCTGGCTGAACCCCAGCCTCCAGCCCTGCACACAGTAGGAGGTTCTGAAACACTGAGGTGTATTGTTCGTGGAAACCACCATGTGCCACGTCCCGCCACACGTTCTCTTTTGATCCTCACCACCCCATCCGAGGAGGGGGCAGGTGGGCAGAGTATTGCCCATCCCATTGTACAGAGGAGAAAACAGGCCAGAGAGGCCCAGCCCCTCCCTTCGATAATGGAGAAGCAGTGACTTACTGGGCAGAGACCCAAGCACTCCGCATTTTTACTCACGTCCCTTTCACCACAACCCCTCAGGCAGCCGTGATGGTGTCCCCGTTTTCCAGGCGAGGACCTGGATGCACAGAGAATTCAGGTAACTCACCTGATATGCGGAGGGGGCACTGGGTTTCAATCCCAGGCTGCCTGGCTCCGGTCCACACCGTGAACCGCCTTCGCCCCACTCCCAGCCTCCTGGCGAGGAAGGAAGCGGCGAGGGGTGGGGGGCCTCAAACCCTGGCTGGTCTGTCCCCTTTCCAGGTGTTCACAGAGGGGGCCCTCAGGGATGGTGGGGTGGGGGGTGGCCGGTGGACGGGAGTCTGCATGGCACAGCTCCAAACTGGCTCAGGCCAAAGGGAGGAGGAAGAAGAGGAAGGGGAGGGGGGCATGTGGGGGAAAGGAGGGGGTGAGGGAGAAGAGAAAGGGGGCGAAGGAGGAGAGGAAGAAGACAAAGGGGAGGTGGAGGCGGGAAGGAAGGGAGAAGGTGAGGGGGGGCACTCTCAGGAGCCACATTCCAGCCCACTAGGACCAAGGCCCCAGCCCTCTGTGCCAGGGAAGGTCTGCCCCATCCCCCTGCCGCTGGAACATCAAAGCTGGGTTCCCAGCCAGCCCCAATGTAGCGTCTTTTGAGGTTTGGCAGAGATGGGGACATATTTCAGGCTGATACAAAGCAGGTTGCACCCACTCCCTCCTGCCCGAGATCCCCATCTGGGTTGTCTACTTAATACCCCATTACAGGAGAAAATATACAGTCAGCTCCCGCTGGCCTCAGCTGCCCCATCCCTCCCTCCCTTGGAAAAGATCAAAGCTGCACTAGATTCCCGCCCAGAAATTCTGTAACCGGAACACAGACTGTGGGGAGAGGCAGGTAGAGCCCAAAGCAGGGGTGACTCAGGAAGTGGGGAGGCTGGGCAGGCGCAGGTGGAACCTGGTTTCCAGGTGGGCCCTGGGGTGGCTGGCTCAGGAGCTTGGCAGGGAGGGAGGCCCCTGCACTTGGGGAGGGGCCCATCACGTCTCAGCCAGGGTCCCGGGGAGTCTGCTTGGGCAGCACCACCCCACACCACTCCACCCAGGCCCTCCGTCGCACCATCCCCTTGGCTGACAAAGCCTGATGCCTTTACGGTCATGATGTCCTCTGAGATCTTCCCCGGTCCCACTGCAAAGCCCGGGGGACGAGTGACAGCTACAGGTCAACCTGTATCTACTGTAACCAGCACAGCACGGCCCGGGCCAGCCTCAGGCCAGGCCCGTGCCAGGTGGGCACTCGGACGAACACTTCAATCGCAGAGCCACGCTGTGAGGTGGGCCTTTCATAGCTGGGGAAACTGAGGCACGGGACTTGGGTGGCTGGCCCAGGCTCACCAGGTGACCAGGGGGCAAGCTGCAGGTCTGGGCTGCCCAGGGTCCACTTCTCCGCATCTAGGCCCACGGTTTCCCTTGGCCACCACACCCTCACTTCCGGGTGGTCTTGGTGGGACGTGAACCAAGTGTCGGCTCCCCAGGGGAGCTGACAGCCACGTCCTATACAGTGGGGGCGGGCACTGGAGTCACCAGCTTACCTGGTCCTAGCTTCTACCAGCAGCCCCACACCCTAGGCTTTGTCTCCATGGCTGGGGCCTTTTCCAAGCCAAGGAAATAAATTCAGAGAGGTTCAGAGACCTACTGAAGATGCACAGCTCCTGGGGCGCTCTGGGCACACAGTAAGCCCTCTCCCCAGTCACCCCGAGGGAGGGAGGGTAGGGCGGTCAGTGCACACCATCTGGGTCATAAAACACACCGTCTGTTCAGTGCCGTCTCCCGGCCCGAAGGCTGTGGGTGAGATTGAGTGAATGAGTTGGGCCCGCTCCCCAACTCATACTAGGTAGTGGATGACTCCTTTCTCTTGATGAGGAGCGCACCCCTCCTCCTGGATCTCCCTCCTCCCTCATCCCCCAGCACTCCTCCTACGTCCCCCTCCCAGACACGCTCCACACTGGCCACCCCACCAGCCTCGCTACTCCGCACATCGAACCAGGGCCCTCTCAGCTCCCAGGGGAGACCAGACTCCTTGCCTTGGAGGGACACCTGGCCTGCCCTTCAGTCCATGCCATCATTTCCCCAGCAGCTGTTTAACCATCCTCCATGGCATGAATGGATGGATGAAGGCCTGTTCCCTTGACACAGGTTGTTCCAGAACTGGGGGATCTGTCCCCCCCCTTCATCCATCCTTCCAGATCCTGGCCTCCCCATTCTCTGCTCTCCATCCCTTTGGTCTGACAGTGACCCTTGGCCAGGTGTCATCAATGGTGTGTCGTCGCCTCCCCATGGCTGGGGGCAGGGGGCGGTCTCTGAGGACCACATGGTGTCCGTCCTTCCTTTACCTCCCCATGTCCATCCCTGTACCAGGCCGGCCCTCAGAGGAACTCCAAAGAGCCTCTCAGGAGGGATGTGCAAGGCACGGCTCGCCCCACGCTCACTCCAGCAGGAATCAACCACGGAGACAGCAGTGCCCCCTTGGGACTCAGAGACCCCTGGCCCCTCACGGTCCACCAGTAAGGCTGACCCTGGCAGGTCTCCACGTCCGCCTCCCTTCTTCACTGGCGGTGGAAACAGCAAGCACAGGGCGAACCAAACAATTTTCCAGACCGAGTGGGGCTCAGCAAGCCTATCTGAACACGGAACAAACCTCTGGCCTCTGCGAGGGGGCACAGCAAACTGTGAGAGTGTGCAGCTGGCCAGGAGATGTGGCACACACACGGCCGCTGGTTCCCAGGCTCAGCAGAAAGCCTCCATTTTGCAGGGAGAAATTAATGAAAGGGAGAAGCCTGGGAAATTATGAGTTGCCACCTGCAATTTCTCCTTCCAAGGAAAGTGGCGGGATGGCTGATTGAAGCGGCAGCCACCCTGCCAGGCTGGGCCAGCAGCTGAGAACCTGGTCTGCCTGCGAGGAGGCAGGTGGGAAGCAATGTGGCAGGGCGGGGTTTGGGGGGACTGCTAGGGGACCTCTCCGGTGGCTTATACAGCCCCTCCTGGGAACCTCTGGACCGGGGAAGCCTCCAGTTGATAGAAACTTCCTGGCCTCTTTTATCAACAGGCAGTCTGTGGGCCTCCATTGTGACCCATGAATTAAGAGGACCCCATCACCACCCAGTGGCTTCCCTGATGGCTCAGCAGCTAAAGAATCCGCCTGCAAATCAGGAGACGCAGGTTCGATCCCTGGGTCGGGAAAATCCCCTGGAGGAGGAAATGGCAATCCACTCCAGTATTCTTGCCTGGAAAATCCCATGGACAGAGGAGCCTGGCGGGCTACAGTCCATGGGTTGCAAAGAGTCGGACACGACTGAGCAACTAACACTTTTTAACACATCACCACCCCAACCCCCACCTCCAGGTGCTGAGTTCCTTGTAGACCAGCGGGTGGTCTCAGGCCTCACCTGTGCTGTGCTGTGGGGCTGGGCTGGGTGCCTCCACCCACTGAGTCCACAGTGCCCGGGGATGCAACCATTGTAGGCATTTCACAGATGGGGAAACAGAGGCTCAGGGACCAAGGCCAGGGATGAGGGAGAGTGAGGGCTGGGCGCCAACCGGAGCTCTTTGGTGATGGTAGTGGGCCGCTGCTGACAGCAGAGGGCAGCTCCTGGGGGGAGCCGAGGGAGGGCGGCTGGACAGGGCGGCCACGGCGGCAGCCACAATTCGCACCTGGCCGGGCCACGGAGCTGAAAGCCACAGCTGTCCACGCTCCCTGCCCGGTCACCACCCTGAGCTTCTCCTTTCACAGGCGAGCCGAGCTCCCAGGTCCCGGCCTGCTTTCTGTATTCAGGGCCAGCGCGTGCATGCTCAGTTGCTTCAGTCGTGTCCGACTCTTTGCGACCCTGTGCGCTGTAGCCCATCTGGTTGCTCTGTCTGTGGGATTTTTTTCAGGCAAGAATACTGGAGTGAGTTGCCACGCCCTCCTCCAGGGGAATCTTCCCAACCCAGGGATCAAACCTGTGTTTTCTGCATCTCCTGCATTGCAGGTGGATTCTTTACCCACCGAGCCACCTGGGAAGCATCCGGGGCTAGGGCAGTAGACGGCGCAGAAGGGTGACTTCAGAGCCACTGCTCAGAGTCTCACTGCCCCACCTAATCTGACAGGAGTCAGACCATTTCTCCCTTCCAGTAGCCCACAGAACTCCCTTAGATCTCAGCCTTCATCAGGATATCAATTCAGACTAAGGTGTCAATGACTGATACCAGCTTCATCTC
The DNA here is from genome assembly GCA_007570785.1 of Antilocapra americana. Classification (NCBI taxonomy): domain Eukaryota; kingdom Metazoa; phylum Chordata; class Mammalia; order Artiodactyla; family Antilocapridae; genus Antilocapra; species Antilocapra americana. Next base: position 6,472,715 of record ML663560.1, on the reverse strand, counting down.
TCCTCCTCTAGGGTTTATGCATTCAGAAGAACTAAACTTTGCTTCCTGCGAAGAGGATGGTTCACAGGGGTGAAGGACCCCCGTGGGATGAGAATCTGGAAGCTCCAGTCCTGGCACCAAGCGTCGAACACAACAGAATGTAATCACCCCAGAGGAGTACCAGGCCTCGGGTGCCAGCTCATCCTCTTTGGCTGTGCATCTCAGGGTCAGGCTCATGACCTCTCTGAGCCTTAATCTCCTCTCATGCTCCCCTCCCCAGGCAAGTCCCTCAGCTTCCCTGGGCTCCAGCTCCGAGAGCCTAAAGGCAGCCTGCCGTGATATCCTTCCAAAGGCAAACTTTGAAGCACCGCTATCTCCCAGCTGCACGGTCCTGGCCGTATATTATTGTAATGGCCTTGGCCAATAGGGGCGCAGGCTATTACAATGAGTTAAGACCAGATTAATCTGCTTAAAAAAATATGCCTGGTTTTTACGCTGTGTATTCCCTCCTAACAACTCAGGCTCCTTCCAGGCCATTATCTCGTTTTATCGTTAATTCAATTCCATAAACATGTATTAAGTGTCTATTATGTGCAAAGCCTTGGTCTGGTAGCTGGGGTGGGGTGAGGGGGCTATGGAGCGGGCAGCCCCAGCCCCTGAGGTGCCTACAGTCAGGCAGGGGACCCCCCTGACCCTCACATCTCATCACTGGGACACGAAGCGAGTGAGTCATAGCTCAAAGGAGAACGATGCTCACCAACCTGGAGGGCCTGGGGAGCACTTCCTGGAGGAGGGGGCCCCTGAAAACTGGGATTGGAGACATTAACACGGACAGAGGGTCTACTGTGTGCCAGTTCTTGTCCTTAGCCCTTCACACACAGGAACTCAGTCCTACCAACAACTCGCGGGGTAGACACTAATGTCACCCCCATTTCACAGATGAAGAAACTGAGGCTCAGGGAGGTGATTTATCCAGAGGTATCAAAGCTGGTCAGGGCAAAGCTATGAAATCTAACCATAGAGCCTGGGCTTCAACCTCTCTGTAGGATCCTTAGTGCCCAGAAGGGTGCCTGAGGCGGAGGGCAGGGCACGCAGTACCTGGGAACGCATGGAGGGAGGAACGCAGAGCCACAGGCCAGAACTGGGTTTGGTTCTTCCCAGCAAGGCCTTGAAGGACGGTCGGATTTGGGTGAGCAGAGATGAGACGGGGCTCGAGGAGGACTCGCCTGGGCAGGTCCGCTGGGGAAGAAGCAGGACGGTAGAGCCAAACAGGCTTAGGTCCAAACCCTGGCTTCAGTTCACTGGCTGGGTGATCACACTGTTCCTTAATCTCTCTGAGCTTCAATTTCCATCTCAGTGAAAACGGGACAGGAACAGCTGCCTTGCTGGGCAGAGATGAGGATGAAACGGGCTGAGACTGCCCACTGTGAGCCCAGCATGGACACCGGTGCCTGCTGCCTGGTGTAGAGGACCGACAGGACACACTGGAGAGGCCAGCTGGCCCAGACCACTGGTTTGGGAGCCCACGTCAGAAGCTTGGACGACAGACCTCAGAAAGATGGCTCAAGGCTAGGTTTGGGGGAGCAAGCGGCACACACCCATGATGTGAAGACAGATAAAGAGGGACCCAGCAAATGCCATGTGACACTCAGGGCTCCTTCTCCTGTCCTCCCCCCAGGAAGTATAGATGGCAAACAATCCCTAGGCTCCTACCTGCCCTGTCCGCCTAGAGGGAACAGGGTGGAGACGGATGAGCTGCAACAAAGGACTGTGGAGCCTGGAAGCTGCCAGAAACCAGAGCCCACAGTGGCCACATGCCAGGACCACAGCAACACACCACATGCCAGGAGCTCTGATCCATCACCCAGCCCTCTGCAAGCGTCTACATCCTGGGCCTCCCCGCCCGGCCGGCCCCCTTCCCCAGCCTCCTTCCTTATCACCCCCTTTCTCCCTGCCCCCAGCAGCCCCCAGGCTCCTGAGCCACCCCTATTCAGGATTTTTCCTCGTCTACACCTCCTGCACACCCCTAACCCAACCCTCCCCTGCTCCCAGCAGCAGCAGTGCCTTATTTGCCTGGAAAAACGTGTGTTTTTCCTTCCACTCTCACCTTAGACAACATTTTTTCCCTCTGTGAAACCATCTGTGTGACCCCACCCCTGGCCCACAGACACTGGGGGAGGGGGCTCCTCTACATTCTTAGAGCCCTTCATACTTCTCTTAGTGGAAGCAGAGCAGCAAGTGACAAGGAATGCAGCTTCGGGTTCAAATCCAACTTTCCATGAGTTTTGTCACCTCTGAGCCTTGTTGTCCTCATCTGTAAAATGGGGTAACACTGGAACCTCACAGTGTGGTCGGTAAAGATGAAATGAGAAAAACATATGGAAATTGCTTGGAATAATGCCTGACTTTTGTCACCATCATCCCTATCAGGATGCTCTGAGCCTGCGGTCCACAGGGCTGACTCCTCACTGGTCCTAATTTCCATCCCTCCCAGTCCGATCTCCCCAGTGCCTGGCATAGGATCTGATGCCCGGCCTGCTGCTGCATCAAAGGGCCGCTGCAACCAACTCTGCCTGGAGGAGCCAGGAAGGCTTTGTAGAAAGAGTAGTACCTGTTGAGGTTTTGAAGGATGCATAGGAGTTCACCAAGAAGAGCACAGACAAGGAAGAAACTCCAGGCAGGGAGAATCGTTTCAGCTGGACCCCATAAGGCCTCAAACGCCACAATGAGGAGTGCGGCAATGGGAAATCAATTTCTTAATGAGAGCAATGGCAGTCGTCTCACCTTCATTCATCAAACATTTGCTGAGGGCCTACTGCGTACCAGGCACCAGGGACACATTGGGAAAACAAGATGAATGCGATCCTGGGGCCACAGGGCTGACATTCCAGTGGGGGAAGACAAGACAGTAACAGAGATTCTCATAAATAATTCATTGATTCCAGCTGTCAGGAGAGTTCAACTGGAGAGCTGAGTGGTGCTGAGACCACTGACAACAACGAGGATCCAGCCTGGTGTGGGTGGGAGCTCTGAGGAGGTGGGGTTTCAGCCAGACCTTAACAGCCCGGGGGGGGGGGGGGGGGACAGAGACGGGAGGGGACAGAGCCAGCCGAGAACTGCTCTAGGCAGGGTGAGTACCATGGAAAAGGCCCTGGGGCGGGAAGGGGCGTGGCCTGCGCGGCTGGAAAGTGACCCTGGGCCACCAGGAGGCGATGGGGTCCGCAGGGGCAGGGCCTGGGGGCTGAGGCGACCAGTTTGCATTTTATCCCTCAGGCCACGAGCAGCCAGGCTGGGAGCCTGAGAATATGGAAGATTGCCAAGTCCTGGTCACCCTGCAAATTCCTGCACAGGGAGCAATGAATCAGCCCCAGCAAAGGTAGATTTGTGGTCGAAGAAGACCACATGGCGAGCCCGGAACCCCCCCACGGCCCGGCCCACAGGCCCGCCCTCTCCTCCCCAGCAGAGTGGCCGCGGGCAGATTGATGAGGTAGGGACCCGATCCGTCTTGAGTTTAGCTCAGCTTCTGGCTGCATCCTGGGTGACATAGGCTCATCAATACTGGCGAAAATACAGCCTGGAGGGTGGACAATTAGGAGCTGCCTGGCTGACCCAAGGCGGCCAGAGCAGTGTCCTCAGACGTTCCCCTCGGGAAGGCAGACACGTGAGCGAGGGAAGTATGGGGGGCAGGGGGCCCCAGAACCCACAGCCGGCGGCAAGCTGGATGCCCCACGGGCCAGCAACTGGACCTGTGCTCAGGGAGGCAGAAGGGGGCCGTCTGAACGCCTCATCTTCTGGCACCAAGACCAGCCCTGAGACCCTCCAACGCATTGGGGATGCAGGGTTGGGGGGAGGCTCTGGGTGCTGTTCTGTAAGAATGGGTGCTCCAGCTCTCACACCCCCCTACTGGAGGGCCACACGTGAGGCCCCTGGACTCTCCGTGCCTGTTCCCTCATCAGAGAAATGGGAACATTTCTGCTTCAGAGGGTATTTGCAAGGCTCAAACCAGTTTCTGGAGTGACTGCCTTTCAAAAGGCTACCAGGATCGGGCCCTCCTGCTGCAGCTGGGAGCCCAGAGGAGCTGCCCTTGGTGCCCTGCCAGGGTCACACGACCACCTCCTGGGAAGGAGGGAGGAGCAGTAAAGGCTGTGGATGCCGGTGACCCAGACCCAAGTCCAGCTGAGAAACCTTTGGGGGGTTTTCTCGGCTGGACTGGGTTTCTCAAGCTTCACTTGCTCCCTGAAACAGGAACAAAAACACCTTCAGCCCAGGACTGTGGGGTCAGACAAGAGTAAGAATGTTTAATCCTAGACAGTGTATTAAAAAGCAGAGACATCATTTTGCTGACAAAGGCCCATATAGTCAAAGCTATGGTCTTTCCAGTAGTGATGTACGGATGTGAGGGTTGGACCATAAAGAAGGCTGAGCACCAAAGAACTGATGTTTTTGATCCGTGGTGTTGAAGACTCTTGAGAGTCCCTTGGACAGCAAGGAGATCAAACCAGTCAATCCTAAAGGAAATCAACCCTGAATGTTCATTGGAGGGACTGATGCTGAAGCTGAAGCTCCAATACTTTGGCCACTGATGTGAAGAGCCGGCTCATTGGAAAAGACCCTGATGCTGGGAAAGACTGAAGGCAGGAGGAGAAGGGGGTGACAGAGGATGAGATGGTTGGATGGCATCATCAACTCAATGAATATGAATCTGAGCAAACTCTAGGAGATAGTGAAGGACAGGGAAGCCTGGAGTGCTGCAGTCCGTGGAGGTCACAAGGAGTCGGACGTGATTTAAAGACTGAACGACAACAACAAATATAATCTCAGGCCCCTTGCAGGTGCACAGAACCCACTACCTGCCCTCCTGACTGTTTTCCCTGTTCCCCTTATAACTCCCTCGGCCACAGTCCAGGAGGTTCAAGACAGTCTCAGCTTCCTAGGAACACAGATCATCCAGAAACTGGGATTCAAAAGGGTCTCCTCCTCGAAGACAGTACCGAGACTCTAAAGGTTTGCATTTTAGAAGAGGAACTTGGACAGGGCAATGTGCTGCCGTGCATGCTAAGCAGCTTCAGTCGTGTCCGACTCTGTGCAACCCTATGAACTGTAACCCACCAGGGTCAGGGCAATAATTATGCCAAAGGGATGAATCATTAATGGCAAAATTTATGCCAGCTGGCACAGACAAGGGAGGAGGACACTGAAAGCTGGGAATAGACCTTCCCAGGACTTTGAAATCACCTTGTAGAGAAGGGCAGTATTCACAGGGTATCTACTATATGGCTGGCAGTATACCGGGCACAAGGGCCATAGAGAAAATGGGGAATCTCAGATGCCTAGGAGGTGCCCATCGTGAATGAATGAATGAGCAAGTGACTGGGGATCAAAGCATCAAGGACTCTACCACCAACCGTTTCTAGCTGATCAGTGGGCTGCCTGCCTGGCCCCGGGATGGCACATGCAGTCATGGCCCTGCCTGCGCTGGCCAAACTCTGCTGGGAATGGGATTCAAATGCACACAGTAGAAGAGTGGATCCCTTGGTTGGATCTGACCTTATTAATGGGGGTCTGACAAAATCAGGCCAGGTGGGGGTCCCAGGCCGCAGGGGCATCCTTGAAGGGAGCTGTGAAGGTGGGCCCAGGGGACAAGGATGTGTGTGTGTTAGCCGCTCAGTTGTGTCTGACTCTTTGCCACCCCGTGGACTGTAGCCCACCAGGCTCTTCTGTCCATAGGATTCTCCAGGCAAGAATAGTGGAGTGGGTTGCCATTCCCTTCTCCAGAGGATCTTCCCGAACCAGGGATCAAACCTGGTAAAATTAGACTCTTTATCATTTGAGCCACCAAGGAAGCCTTCAATTCTAGAAGGACCCTGCCCTGGCAAAACAAGCGTCAAGATCAAATCCCAAGATGTCAGCCCTTCACGGCCACCACCATCCTCGTTACTGTCTGCTGGGCACCCCGTGGGGAGAGACAGCCCGTGGCTGCCCTGGTTCAACCACCATGGCTGTGATGCCCTACTCCTCCTCTTCCTGTCCCGAGCCTCGGGCTCCTCATCTGAAGCGTGAGATGGTCACCCCAGCCATGAAAAGTCAGGAAGCTGCAGACCCCCAGAAGCTCGTGGAGGGTCTCCGGCCCCTCCCCATGTCTGAGCCACAGGTGAAGGCAGGGGGTACCCAGCTCCTGGCTGCCACCCTCCCCATGCCTGTGCCCCACAAGCCCACGCCCAGGCCTCTGAGCACATGTCCACACAGCTCAGGAGGTGGGTGTTAGGGATGGGCCATCATTCCCTGTCCAGAAATGTTCAGGAAAACCAAGTTCTTGCAAGCTTCCCAGCTCAGGCTCCCACCACCACCAGTACACAGGCCTCCCAGACATGCCTCTTCTCTGGGCCTCAGCTTGCCCACCTGGCAGTGTGGGTGATAATGCCCACCTACGGGTGGTGTCCAGTAAATCTGCGGTGCCTGGCACTTGGCAGGCCTGTGATGAGTGGAGGTGGCATCTGGGATGTGGGTGGGGGCCCGGGTGCATGGCCGGACTTCGGCCCCCATGCTGCGGACCCCCTGGGCCTGATCGTATGTGGTCAACCAGGTGAGCATACCAAAGGCTTGTTGGAGGTAGCCCGCAACCACCCAATCCAATTGGGCACCCTCTCCCCAAGTCAGAGAGGAGCCCACGGCTGTACACACAGAGCCCCGTCCAGCAGGCTCTTTCCTACTCACCATCTAGTCCTCCTTCAGGCTGCTCTTGCCTCCTGGAAGGCCCCTCCTCATATCTAACTCCACCGGGCAAAATCTAACTCCACCGGGCAAAATCCTGCTGCTCTTCTTGACTTATGTTCACCACCACCACCTCCTCCAGGGGTTTCCTTAATCATCAGCCAGAATTCTTCCTGCTTCCTTGGGGTACCCACAGGGCTCTGGGAGGACCCTGGCTCTAACTCTGGACAACTCCTGAGATTCACAGCGGTGTAGAGAGGATGCTGTCCTGGGAACACAGCAAGCTTCAGGGCTTTCCCACGTGCTGTTCCCTCTTCCCAAAATGCTCTTCCTCGAGATCGATGCATGGCAGTCTCCTTCGTGATTTTTTTTTTTTTTTTTTGCCAGGGCAGGAGGTCTGTCTGTTGTATTCAAAACTGAACCCTTTGCAACTAGAACAGTGTCTGCAACAAGGTGGATACAGGGCCGCAGGGATGCTCCATTCCTGTGGGGCCCTGGGTTCCTGTTGGATCTGTCCCTGCTAGGGGCCCCACAGCACCTGGTAGGGGTGGTTGTTTAATCGCTAAGTCATGTAACCCCATGGATTGTAGCCCGCCAGGCTCCTCTGTCCATGGGATTTCCCAGGCTAGGATACTGGAGTGGATTGTCGTTTCCTTCTCCAGGCAGGGGGTGGGGGGAGGGCGGGGGTGTGTGTGTTTCTTCCTGATCCAGGAATCAAACCCGCCTCTCCTGCATCGCAGGTGGATTCTTCACCACTGAGCCACCTGGGAAGCCCCAGGGCCCCACAGGGTCACCCCAGTACGGGGCAGGGAAGACATCTCCATGAACCCAAGGACCTAAAGACAGACGTGGAGGCAACGCAGTGCGCTTGTGAAACTGGCCAGAACAATCTCTCCTGGATGTGAGCTCTGGGGCAGACGCCTAATGCGAATCGTTTCTGTCATCACGACACGGAGGGGCTTGACACGGACCAGCTGCTGCTGCCGGGGACAGGCTGCTGGAGTGCCGAGGGGCTCTCAGTAAAATTGATGACCGCTGTCAGAAAGTGATTTCCCCACGGCCCGACACAAGCCCTCGGAGGAGCTCGAATCCCAGGCAGTGGTGCCTCTCCGGGCGGGTGGCCGGGCGCCTGCGCCTGGCCCAGCTGTTCCCTGGGCCGGGAGGCCCGAACTCCCCAGGGAGAAGAGGCGCCAGCAGGGCCCACATCCAGGAGGCCCGCACCCAGGGAGCCCTGCCTGCCCCCAGCTGAGAGTGGGGGCTCCCGCTCATACCCCTTCTTATTCATTTCTGTATGTCCAGGCACAGCACAAGTACCTAGTCAGTGTATGTGAAATTAATGAGCAAATAAATGACAATTTTAGACAGCTCACACCATACCACCCCAGTGTCTAGAGAAGGGATGTGCCAAATGGACAAGGAGGGCAGAGGGCGTGTGAGTATGGCCATCCAGAGTCTGCCCGGCCATGCACTGCCCCCAGGGATGGAGGGAGAGACTGCTCGGCGGAAAACGGCACGAGGAGACACCCCCATCAGGGTCCAACTTGGGCCCCCAGCCCCCCTGACACAGCAGAAGCGGGCAGGCAGAGGGAACCCACGTCAGCAAAAATACGAAGCCGAGAGATCACGTAAAAGAAGGGGCTCGGACTTCATCCTTTATCCGAGTACCAGGGGGCCTGGCAGGGTCTGAGATGGGAGTGATCAGGTCCCATCTGCGTGCCACAAAGGTCCCTGAGTAGAAACAGCACAGAGGCTGCCAAGTGACATGCAGGCTTCTGGGGTCAGGGTGGTGATGGGGGGACACCGGCGGAGGCTCCCAAATGTTGACCCTGGGATGCCTGGAAGTACATGAATGTGGGGGGGGGTCTCACCTCAGCTCAGACCTCAGGACTCATGGAGCTTTCATTTCACCTGCCCCAGCTGGGGGACGCTGTGGCCCCTCCATAAACACAGACAGACCCGCTGATGAACCTGTCGGTGCCAGGGCTATCAGAGGAGCCTGGCAGGGTGAGGGCATCAAGGGCTCCCCACCTGTGCCCCGGCCCAGCCAAACCACCCCTGCTCCCACCTGGGTGCCTCTGCCACGGCCGTGCCCCCTGTCTGGAAAGCTGTCTCTTCCTGTCCCGTCAGCTCTTCCCTCAAGACACCCAGATAGATGTTCCCTTCTCCAGGAAGCCTCTCTTGACCCCAGGGCTGGGTGCCGGCCTCCTCTGGCCCTTGGTGCTGACCGCATCCCGGTACTGATCCCCTGGGTGGGGTCACTTTGCATCTGTCCACCTCGGGGTCCAGGCTGAGCCCCTGAAGGGCAAGGCCACGTCTGGCCACCAAAGGTGCCCACCTGTCCCTGTCCAACTTTGACTCCAAGCAAGGGGCTCTGAAACTATGAGCAGAGAGGAAATGAGGTTTGAGGAGGTGAAGCGGTGAAGAGCGCAGGGACCCCCTTGGCCAGGAATCCTCATTGGCGGTCAGGAGCCCCTGGAGTGGCCAGGCAGAATTTCCTCCCTCCAAATACACAAAGCTGCAGCACAAAGGCCAGAACACAACCGTGGAAACCCAGCAAGACATCAGCACCTCAGCCCATCTCTGCTGTCCCCTCCTCCCAAAATACCCGGGGCCGTGGCTTTTCCCTCCCACTGCTCCTGGGGCCCATGAGAACAAGACGCTCATGTCTACTGTGCTAGCAACACAGGCTCCACAGCCTGGTACTAACTGCCCCACTGGTCAGATGAGGAAACCGAGGCCCAAAGACAGATCGCCTGTCCTGGTCCTTTGCCCATGGAAAGAGCAACTCTTGGCTACAGGGGCTCCCAAAGGGACTGGGACCAACCAAGACCATTTCCACCTCACATCCAGCCCCCTTGGGCCCATCTTTTCTTTCCGAAACAAGGATCTGGTCGTATCAGGCCCCCCACTCGAGTGCCATCGTGGCTCTCGCTGTCTCCAGGACCACACCCAAACGCCTGGTCCTCCCACCCCTCTGGGGCTGGTACGTGAACTTTCTGGTGTCATCTCCATTGCTTTACTCGTTACAGCCGAACGTCTTCCTTCCCCCAAATGCCGGGTGTGCTTCCCTACCTCCGAGCCTCTGTGCCCACCTGCTTCCCACCCCCGCCTCCACTGCCAAGGGGACTCTGACTCGGCCTTCAGGTATCAAAGACCCCCACGCCCTCGACAATCTTCCCAGCCCCCCAGCCCCAGGGAGCCCTGGTGACACTGTCTGTCAGCCCCCTGAGCTGAGCGCTCTTCACGCCTGGCCTGACCTGACTCACCCCCTCTGCCTAACCGCCCCCACCCTCCCTCTGCACACCTTCAGCATTTGCTGAGTGAATACATTTTCTCATTTGGCCACAGAGCACGCCCCGCTCGAATGTCAGCAGTTCAGCCAAGAACCCTTGTGTGGAAATCACCACGATGAAGGTGGCAGTATTTCACCTCGCCCAGAAATTTACTGCAACTTCTCAAGTCTCACCAAAATGTGTGTGTGTGTGTGTCCGCACGCGCATGTGTGTCTGTCTGTGTGTGTTAGCGGGCAGTACCGGGGGACAGAGCCTCGATTAAACTGAGACAACAGAAGATGTCCTCTTCCTCCAAATGTGTCTGGCCCAGGGAGCTCACCCAGGCCCTTCCCCTCCCCGACCCCTGTTCACCTCATTAGCCCCTCATCACTCTGTGAGGTGGGTGGGCAGGGAAACGATGCCCCCATTTCATGGAGGTGGAAACTGAGGCTGGGAGAGGCCAAGAGACAAGGGGAAGGTGTGAAGCCACATTGCTGGAAGAAAGGCTCTGCCGTCTCCTCCCTGTCAGGTCTAGGCCAGAAAGGGGGTGCTGGACGCATCAGTGGGGTGCCTGGTGGGGGGTTCCTATGGGCCTTTCCCACCACCTGGGGGCGTGGGGGGAACCAAGTGGGCACAGCGTGACCCCTCCCTCCCAGACCTGAAGAGAAGACTGGTAGCAAGCCAGCAGGGCCCAATTAAGTACCTGGCTCTAAAGACACCCAGAAGCCAAGGAGAGTCAGATCCCACTAGAGCCCAGGCATAGCAGTGCCCGCCCATCGCCTGGCAGCCTCTTTGGCCATGCTCCCAGAGCCCCACGGGGCAGGCAGGCCCAGGCAGCCTGGGTCCCACACTGGAAGCCGCTACCAGCCTCAGCACAGGGCATGTGCCAGGGGAGTTTTGGCCCCTGCCCCCCCCCCCCACCCCCCCAACCAGCCCCAGCCCGCTTACCTGCCAGAGGCTGGGGCCACAGCCATGGGCCCTGCTGAGGCATCCCAGGCCCCACCCTGCTTACCAGGCCTGATTTGCATATGCTAATTAGCTGCACATCCCTTGCTCCCCTTGCCAGCTTGTTTGGGGAACGGCTGGATCCGGCTATACCTGTACCGTGCTGATGTCACGCCGAGCTATTTCCAGCTTGGTTGCCATGGAAACCACAAGGCCTCAGCTCCAGTTAGGAGTTCAATATATAATTTACTTACTCCCCCATCCCCCCAGCCCCACCCCAAGGAGACTGGGGCGTATGGGGAATGATCGGCTAAAATATACAAATACACCCTCCACCTCCCTTGGCCTGTGAAGGGAGAAAAGAAGGGAGGAGGAGGGGCAGTGTGGCACCATGGAATGGTAAATCCATTCGGGAAGGAGGAGGATGGCAAGGAAGAGAGAAGAGCTTGCCTCATTAAGAGGAAAAACAGAGGCTGGCAATTGGGACAGTTCCGGAGAGTGGGCTTAGGTCTGGCAGATGGAGCCTCTGCCCAGTGGCCCCCGGCACTGCCGGGCCCAGCCTTCATCAGGGGCCTCAGGTGAGGAATGACTCCTGGCTGAGCTACCCGCCTGCAGGTGACCAGCCTCACTCTGAGGCCCCAGGGCTTTGGGGGGCACTGTTGTCTCAGGTGTTGACAGAGTGTTGACAGAGCCTGCTGCTCAGGAGCTGTCCCGAGCAAGGGGCATCGGCCACCTCCAGGCCTGAGTGTACAGGATAACCTGGAGTCATGGGGCCATGAAGTCAGCCAGGGGTGGCACTTGCCCAACAAGGTACAAGCCCTGCCACTGCCCTGGCCTGAGGTCCAGCCAGCTCTTTTCTGCAGGCATTCAATGACATCAGCTCCATGCCAGGCCCTGTGAGGAACACTGGGGACATGGGAAGGCTGGGACATAGCCCCACAAGCAGGGAGCCCCCAGGCTGGGTGGAGGATGGATCACAGCACCAAGAAGGTCCACACTGAATGACACAAGCACGAGGCTATGGGGACACCCAGTTAGTGTGTGATCATTGGGGACTAAGTCAGGGAAGGCTTCCTGGAGGAGGTGCTGCCCTGAGCTGAGACGTAAAGGGCGAGGACTTGGCTAGGGGGGAGGACATTCCAGGCAGCAAGCACAGCAGGCACAAAGACCATCATGGATGTTTCTCTGGCCCTGACCTTGTGCCCCACAGACAGGAAGACCTGAGAGCTGGGCCTACCTGCCAGTGCTCCAAGCTCCAGTCACTCCAGCCCACTTCTGTCTGGGCAGACATGGAAGGCTATGGGGGGGCCTCACTGTGTGGGTAGAGGGGGACAGGGGCCCAAGGCCAGGTCTCTTTCTCTCTTCCTTTGCATTCTGGGTCTGGCCATATTAGGGCCCACAGGAGCTCTGAGCAAGTTACTTCCCTTTCTGATCTTCAATCCCCTCCCTATAAAACGAGGAAATTTACATGCACCCCAATGTTTATAGCGGCATTATTCCCAACAGCCAAGATAAGGATATAACCTAAGTGACTGTCTACAGATGAGTGGATAAAGAAGATGTGGTGTATGTATATCTGTGTGTGGTGTATGAATGTGTGCGTGTGCATATATATATTGGAATATTACTCAGGCATAAAAAAGAATGAAAAATTGCCGTTTGCAACAACATGGTTGGAGTTGGAGGGTATTGTGCTTAGTGAAATAAGCTAGAGAAAGACAAATGCTGTATGATATTTCTTATATGTGGAATCTAAAAGATGAACAAATTAGTGAATGTAACAAAAAAGAGGCTCACATACATACAAAATGGGGACATAATTTGAGCCCAGAGAATGGAATGATATAGCAGGGAGTCAATAAGCAGAGTTCTAACTTTCCACCAGTGTCAGAACATTACATCCAGTTCTCATGAGTATCAAGATTCCCATTTTCTGGATGAAGAAACCGAGGCAGGGATGGACACCTGAATAGAGCGCCGGGGCTGGGCTCTGAGCCCCTTCCTCACACCAGGCAGAGGCAGACAAGATAGGTGGCCAATCTTGTTTGGCCACCAGTCCCGGTTTTCTGATGCCCAGAACAGGGCTGCAGTGCGGCTGAGCAATGGGGCGCCCCACGCTGGGCCTTTCCCAGGAGGCCTGCCTCTCCCCTCTCCCCCAGCCCTTCCAGGAATTTCCCTCCTGCTCATCTTGCCCCACAGGGACCCTGAGGTCCTGCCCTCTCCAGTTCACTGTGCCCCCTCTGCCCTCCCCCACTGCTGCCTTGATTCAAGAATAAAACAAGGGAGCACAGTGAGCCCCCAGTTCATCCAGATCAAGCCCCTCAACCTCTCCACCCTCCCCTCTTCCACTCTCCCCCTCAGTCACTCTGCTCCAGCCAGGCTGGCCTTCTGGCCGCCCCTCTCACTCACTAACCATGTTCTGGCCCCCGGGCCTTTGCATGTACTGTCCCACCCCTTTGAAATGTCCTTTCCTCCAGAATGCTGTGGAATAGAGCAATGAGAACACAGATGATGGAGCCAGAAAGCCTACCGTTGATGCCAGCCTTGCCACTCAGCAGCTGTTGACCTTGGGGACCATCTGCAAAATGGGCCCAATGACCCCCACGGCCTTGCTGAGTAGGCTGGATGAGTTACCACGTGCAGAGCAGGGCCTTGGTCAGGCACGGTCAGCTGCCTCAGAGCCACTCGGCTGGGTCCCGACCTCCTTCGGGTCTCTGCCTTTCTCCCCAGCCCCCAAGTGACCTCCCCCCACCTCAGGCCCTACTCCCACCTCCCCGTCGGGCTTTCCTTGGCTCTCGAGGCTGTCTCAGTCCACAGCACCATCTGTTTGTCAGGTCAATATCCATCACCCGGCAGACCACCTCGGGGAGACAGGACCGCCAGCTGTGTGTCTGCTGGGTCTCCAGCCCAGTTGTGCAACAGGTTCTCGGCATGTTGGGGGATGAAGGAGAGGATGGACACGCCTGGACACGAAGCACGAGGGACGCGTGACCCACGGGCCTTACCCGGGCTCCAGAGACACTTCAAGTGGGGATCCTGAGCTCCCCAACCTCACGGCGTGATCTGCCCCTTTTTGGGGGGCAGACTGAGGACTGTGAGCCCCTGGCTGGCAGAGCACCCTCTCATGGGGGCTCACAAGGCACCCCTGGTCAGGCTCCAGGACGAGCCATGCTCACAGCTGTGTTTGTCCACGTACACAGCCGCTTCCACTCCCCACCGCCCCAGGAATGTACACACGGCCTCCCAGGAAACTGCAAAAAATGAGTTAATATAACATGATGGCTGAGAATTTAAATACACAGGAGTCAGGCAACGTAGACTTACAGTTCCCCAAGCAACTGTAAAAACCGCACAAGCAATTCAGAAGCGAGGGCCCGGAATGGATTTAAGGCCTTCTGGTTCAGAGGCAGACCGGGGGCTGCTGCACCCTGACCTGAAGGTGACGGACAGAGGCTTCGGACAGACGGTCCTTCAGCGCACGAGGGAGCACCAGGCGCCAGGGACACGCAGCTCAGGCCACGCGGCTCACTGGACACAGCCCCCTGGGGGACACGCGGGAGGGATCAGCAGGGTCTGAGAGGAAGACCCCTGCCCCACAGCCCTGCGAGCTGGGCTCCCCGTCTACCCCGGCTCTGATGCACCCCAGCTTCGAAGGCCAGCACACCCTAAGGACTCAGGACCCACACGCAGTCTGACGCCCCGACACCCTCGCGCTCTCCGTCTGCAGAGGCGAGTCCCGTGGGGCAGCTCCCCTGGCCTCCTATCCCCTCTTCAGCAAACCAGATCCCTGTCTGTAAGACTGGTTCAAAGAAACAGGCTCTGGGGCCCTGCTGTGTTTACACCCCCCAACCCCTCCCCCCCACTTCAGAGCCCGGTGACCTTGGGCCCAGGAGCTGGTTCAGACTGCCTGCTCACACCTGCCTCCCGGGACACGTGGATGCATTCACACACGTACAACATTCACAATGCCCAGCACGTAGCAAGTGCTCGATAAATACAAGCAATTATTATTGCTATCATTATCGTTTTGCCTTCCAATTCAAAAAGGATCTGAGGGCACACTGCAACTAGAGAAAGCCTGCACGTAGCAACAAAGACTCAGCGCAGCCAAATTTTTTTTTTTAATTTAAAAAAAGAATCTGAGGAACTACAAAGCACAGAGAATGGCACCTAAGTGAGGGAAATGGAGTAAAGAACTCGGTCATCCACTTAGGAAAGACTGACTGAGGGCGGCCACTAGGAAAGACAGTGTGGAGGTTCCTCAGAAAACTAAACTCAGAACTGCCATACGACCCAGCAATCCCACTCCTGGGCAGGTACCTGGGCAAGCTGTAATTCAAAAAGATATCTGCACCCCTGTGTTCACAACAGCACTACTCTTGATATTGTTGCTCAGGCATGTCTGACTCTCTGCGACCCCATGGACTGCAGCAAGCCAGGCCTCCCTGTCCTTCACCATCTCCAGAACTTGCTCAAACTTATGTCCATCGAGTTGGTGATGCCATCCAACCATGTCATCCTCTGTCGTCCCCTTCTCCCCCGGCTTTCTTTCTTTCCCAGCAGCACTGTTCACAACAGCCAAAACATGGAAACAATCTAAATGTCCAGTGATAGATGAATGGGTAGAGAAGAGGTATATACCATGGAATATGACTCAGCCATAAAAAGAACGAAATAATGCTATCTGCAACAACACGGATGCAACTAAAGATCATCATACTAAGTGAAGTAAGAAAGAGAAAGGCAAATGCCATGTGACATCATTTATATGGAATCTGAAACATGGCATAAATGAACCTACCTACAAACAGGAATAGAGGCACAGAGACGGAGAACAGAGCTGTGGTTGCCAAGCGGGAGGGACTGTGGAAGGGAAGCGCTGGGAGTTTGCGATTAGCAGACGCAAACTATTTTCTGTGGGATAGATCAACAACGTCCTACTATATAGCACGGGGAACCATATTCAATATCCTGTGATAAATGGAAAAGGATATTAAAAAAAAGAAAGTATATATAACTGAGTCACTTTGCTGGTAGCACAGATGGCACACTGTAAATCAGCTATATGGTGTGTGTGCTCAGTCACGCCCAACTCTGCGACCCCCTGGACTATAGCCTGCCAGGCGGATTCTTTACCACTGGGCCATCTCATCAACTATACTTCAATTAAAAAAATAGTGATTGAGGGCTTTGTGTGTGTCGGGCTGCATTCTGGGCACTGAGGGCAGCTGTGAACGCTCAGATACACAAGACGACCCTGGAGGAAGCGAGTCCCCTCACACAGCATGTGTCCTCTGGAGGCTGGCTGCAGACCTGGCCGGGGCGGTGGGGATGGTGGTGGGAGGCAGCAGCGGTCACCCCCAGAGGGAGGGATAGGAGGTGTCAGAGCGACAGCAAGCCCTTTGCTTGAGCATGACATTAAATGTCCAGGGAGCATCCAGGGTCTCCCTGGGGAGGAAGCAGGTAGGGACTTCCTGTGGAAGAGACAGGGCCTGACCTGGGCCAGGAAATGCCGGGCAGAGGTAAGGACAGATATTCACTCCTTCCCTGGAGAAGTGTTCATTCAGCACAGAGCACATGAGCAGCAGAAAGTTTCCTAATACGCCACTGTTGAGTGAATAAATCAACGAGGGAATGAATGAACGAATGAATAGGCGACAGAGTGAATGCATTCTAGCGACAGCGTTCTGAGTCCAGATTCAGATCACTCATCCAGCTCAGTTTTCTCTGGCCTCTAGTTCAGAGGCAGAACTCTCCACTGGACGAGCTAACCAAGGACGTCTGAGCTCCAGGACCCAAGTCCAGGAGCCTCCATGGGAGGCTGGGGTGGCAGGAAAGGAGGGGCCAGCACGTGGGAGCCCCTCTGAGAACGCTTGGTCAGTCAGGGGTGACCTCTTGGAGGAGGTGACGGCTGAGCTGAAACATGCACAGATCTGGAGTCAGAGCCTTCCCGCAGGGGAGCCTGAGAGTGCAAAGGCCTGGAGGCAGGAACAAGCCCGACATGATGGAGGGACAGGAGAGGCAGGTGAGGTGAGCATGGAGCAAGGTGTGCAGGGGGGCAAGACCAGAACCAGGTCTCCTGCTCCAGCCAACCGATGCAGCCGTGTTTTCTTCACAGAAGCAGAAACCCAATGGGCTCCATGGGTCAGAGCACAGATACCTGAAGCCAGGGCCCGGGTTTAAATCCAGCTCTGAGCCTCAGTTTCCTCCTCTGTAAAATGGGGATGACAACTCTAGCAACGTCAGGAAGCTGATGTGAGGATAAAATGAGTCAAGGTGCTTCTGAGCAGATGCTGCAGGAGGTGCTCTCATTTTTGCTGTTATTATTATTGTGGGAAGGGGCAGGGACCAAGGAAAATGAGGAGGACGTGGGAGGGAGGAGGACAAATTAGCCAGCAACGGTAACAAGTAAACACTAATTAATTTCGCTAGGCCTGATAAGGAGCTGAGAGAAATGGAAGTCAGGAGACAAAGCGCAGTGATAACAGAAAATAATCTACAACTGAGACAATCATCACCATTCGCTTTGAATCGTGTGGTCTGCTAACGCCCTTTCATGGCCATTGGCTGGGGTGATCTCCCTGGCCACTGGGAGAGTACTAGCATCCCCATTTTCCAGGCGAGGACACCAAGGCCTAAAGAGGCCCAAAGGCTGGTTCAAGGTCCCCAGCATGTCCGTGGACGAGGTGAGAACAGAATCCCAGCCTGGTCCTGTGTCCCAGGCTCTGCAGGGGCTGGGTTCAGGAACACCTGCTGAGTGAACGAACACCGGCAGCCCCTGCCCCAGCTTCCAGGCCCCGCGGCTGATCCTTCCCGAGCACTGTCTGCTTCTCCTCCCCACTGGGCACAGGGACATGAAGCCACGTAGGTGTCCACCACCCCCATCACTGGGCTCCCTTGGCTGCTGTAGGCACAGGACTGGGCAAGGGGACGTGCCCCACCCCAGGGGCCCAGGAGAGCAGCAGTCACTCCTGGGCTGGCCTCACGAGGGAAAACCTCCAGGAAAAAGGCCCCCAGGGTGTCCCCTCCTGCCTCCTGGCCCCTTGTCAGACTCCATTCTCTCACTTCACCAAGCAAAGCCTCTGGGGCCAGCCCATCGGACTGCCCCAGCAACACCACTGTGTCCTGCTGACCCTGGGCATCACCAAGAGACAGGGCCTGGCACTAGCCCTAAACATTCGTGGCAACGAGTCACGCTGGCTGGGGTGGTTATGAAGGGAGTGCCACAGTGGGGGGTGGGGGGGCTGAAGGTTTCATTCAGTCCTGCTGCTGTCTGTGCAGTGCCACAGGCTGGGGCATTGTGCCAGGAGTCTTGGGCGGGGTCAGGACACCACAATCCTGCGCTCAAGGAGCTCACACTCCAGATGGGAGGCCAAGCTGGGCACGAGTGACCCCATGCACCGGAGAAGAGGGCCTCGAAGCTAGGAGAGAGAACGGTCACCTGTCAGGGCTTTGAGAAGCTATGGCAGAGCCGAGATGACCCTGAACAGAGCAGAGGGCGATCCTGGCGGGACAGACAGCAGGACCCAGGCCGGCGTCTGATGGCTTGTGGTGGGGTGTGGGGTGCCACATTCAGAGCCCCAGTTCCATTTTCTAAAATTAATTTATTTGGCTGTGTGGGGTCTTAGTTTTGGCACACGGGATCTTCGATCTTCATTGTGGCATGTGGGACCTAGTTCCCTCGCCAGGGATCAAACCCAGGTCCTCTGCTTTGGGAGCACGGCGTCTTAGCTGCTGGACCACCAGGGAAGTCCCCAGCGTCCCAAGGCTGCCACTTCCTGCCTGGGCAGTGTGTGTGGCTTGTGTGTGTGTGTGTGTGTGTGTGTGTGTGTGTGTGTGTGTGTGTGGCTTGTGAGCCTCAGTCTCTCAGGTTGAAAGTGGTAATCATCCTCCCAGGGATACCATGGGGGAGGGGTGGTCGCAGGCTCACAAGGGCCAGGGGCTGCTGCTACTGCCATCCTTGGGATTAACCCACTTGGTACCCTGGTGATGTCACAGGACACCAGTCATATACATCACCCAGCCTCTCTTCAGGGCCAACATAAGGCTTTCCTCAGTTGCCAGGGGTATTTGGTTGCTGGGGCTTCACAGCTCTGTCTCCCCACCCACAAGGCATGCCCTCTCCCTGGGGGCGCTGCAACCAGGGATCTGTCAACGCAGTTCTGCAGGACCACCCCAGCTCTGGAGCAAGCATGAGATCCAGAGGCCTCTGCTGTGACTGCCTCGCAGCCCAGCTGCACCCTGTGCCCCCAACAAGCAGTGTCCTGAGAAAGCACCTGGCAAGCCTCCTGCAGAGATGCCCCCAAGTCTGTTTCTGGTGATGCCAAACTATGGCAATGTCCCTCCCACCTCCCTGGGGCCCAAGGCAGCACATCCTGGCAGACGTGAATCACGGCAGCTCTGCCATCGCCGACTCTGCAGCCTCACCTTGGACACACTGCTCTCAGTCACCCCTGGCCAGTGCCAGGAGAGGGGATGTCACTGCGCCCCAGCACAGTCCGGTGAAGGAGCACTGGATTCAGGGCATCAGGCATCAACTCCGCCCTTCACCCCTCTGGGCCTCAGTTTCCCCATCTGTAAAAGCACCACTGTGTTCAGGACTAAGCCTTTAAGTTGGCAGAGAGCTGCCACATTCACTCTCTCAGGTGGCTTTCCCAGACCTGTCGGCCTCGCTCACCTTCTACCCAGGAGCCCAGAGAAGGCTTGTGACCTGCCCAATGTCACACGGCCAGGTGCCCCCAGAACTGTAGCTCTGGGCACAGCTGGCCCTGCTCTGTCCACTAGTGGCTGCTCAGCCATTCAGTGTGTCCTTCAGTGAGCACCTACCACGTGTCTTTTCTGGAAAGGAAAGACCAAGTCTTTCTCCACAGCCTGGAATGAATCCCCACGGCCTTAGATCAGGAAGGGGATGGAAATGAACGTATTAAATGACTGCTCTTTGCCAGCTGCATGAGGCAAGAGGCACTGTCTCCACTTAGAGGCAAGGGGCGGGGGCACAGAGCGGTAGCAGAGCCAAGCTGAGGTTCACCCCACATTTGCCTCCAAGGCCGGTACTGCAGCGGTGGGCCCGGGGGCACAGTGAGAACACTGCTGGATGCAGCCTCTCCTGACACTGTCTTCAGGTATGGAGACATCCTGCACTGAAGGACCAGAAGTGGGGAGTGGTGGGCACCTGCCAGGGCCCTGAGAAGACTCTGCTCGAGGGAGGGAACCTCTGACCTTGGCCATGAACTCACTCTTCCCCCATGTATCAGTGAGATGGAAGCCAAAGCTGGGGGCACAGGCCTCCCCAGCAACCTTCAAAGGGTGAGTGGGAGTCCTGGGAAATGAGGGAGTGAGGAGGGCTCGTTCATTTCCTGGGTGGGACCCTCAGGACCCTGGCGCGAGGGGTGGTACCTCACTACACATTCCCACACTGTGTCCTCACACCCAGGCTTTGATGGGGGCAGTGAGCCCATTTTATAGATGGGAAAACAGAGGTACCTTCCTTACCCGAGAGAAGATGCAGAGGAAGTGGTGAAGCTGGGCTGTGAACCCTGAGCTTCTAGACTTGGGGCTATAAGGACTCTCTGGATTCCGCCTCTAATAAAAGGGCCTCTAATAACATGGGATTTGATCACTCCCCAGCCTAAACTACCCCCTTGGTGGTCCTGCCTCATAAGGTGCCACATCCCTGCCCCTAGATCTTCTATTTTAAGGTTCCCAACTTATTATATATATTTATATATATATATATTTATATATAAATATATATATACTTATATATATATTTATTGATTTGGCTGCACCAGGTCTTAGTTGCGGCATAAGGGATCTTCCATCTTCTTTGAGGCATATGGGATATTTAGTTGCAGCTTATAAAGTTCTGGTTGCAGCACGTGGGATCTTGTTCCCTGTCCAGTGATGGGACTTGGGACCCCTGCATCAGGGACACGGAGTCTTAGGCACCGGACCACCAGGGAAATCCCCTCTTCTCCCAGATTTTCTTGCTTCAACAACACATGCAGCCTTTCACTCCCTCGGCCGTACAGCACTCCCTGCCACAGGGCCTTTGCACAGGATTTCCCTCAGCATGATACACTGGTCCCTGCTTCTACCCATTTAATTCCTATCTCCTCCATCATAACTCTGGGCCCCCTCCTCCAGGAAGCCTCCCTGATCTCCCTGTCTTTGAAACCCTTGTTTCTACAGTTGTGTTATTTTTATATCTGTGAGCATCCAGTTTGCCATTACTGTTGCTGGGTCAGGCTCTACCCTCTCTTAGCTGAACTAATGCTCCTCTCCACCCACCTTCCTGGGCCCAGCCTGGACAGGCCTCCCTTAGCATGAGGACCACGCCTCTGCCTGCCCTGACCACTGTTCCCTCCAGCCCAGTGCAGAGCCCAGCCCTCCAGGACCTGATTCTCAGCAAACGACCAAGGTACCCTGGGAAGGCAGGTGTCCTGGCCTCCCTGAGGGGTGTCTCGGAGGCTTCCCAAAGGCAGGACAGGGTGGGGACCTTCAGGATCCAGGCACCTGATGGCCCCAAGGCCCAGTGCTCAGCAAGGGTGTGTGTGTGGGGGGCAACTCGGCCCCGAGACCCCGGAAGCACTCAACCCCCAGGGTGCAGGCCCTTTCTCAAGCACAGTGTCCACTCCACAACCCACGCTGGTCACCCGTCCTATCCCCAGGCTTCTGGTTATAAGCTCAAGCCTTAGCTTCAGACTGCCCAGGATCAAACCCAGCTCACCCACTCTCTGGCTGTGTGACTCTGGGAAAGTCATTTAACCTCTGGGCCTCAGTTTCCTCCCGTGTGAAATGAGAAGAGGGACCATACCACCTTACCTGGTTGTGGGTCGGGGTCAAGAGGATGACATATGTGAAATGCTTAACGTGGGCCCAGCTCGCGGCAAGGGTCCGACACACCTCCGGGGGCACCACCGTTCATTCTCACCGAACTCATTCGCTGTGGCCTGTTCCCGAGCCCGGAGGAAGCGCCTGACGTGGGCCTTGGCCAGGGAAGGGCATGACGGGCAGGAGAAGGGACACGAGTGCAGGCTGGGGGATGAGGCCTCACGAGTTTTCCTGTGGTCTTCGCCAGCCCTCGCCTCCCTGCCCACCGTTTGAGAGGCCTGAGATGCCTGGTAGCCCGGGCCAGGCTGGGGCCCACTCCGTCCACACCTGCATCCCACCAGCCTCCGCCAACCCTGAGCTCATGCCACCTCCCCCCTTGGGCACCCTCACCTCCCTCCATCTCTCTCTGAGCCAGGGCAGAAGCCCAGCGGAGTCTCCCAGTGGGGCGAAAGGCGATGAATCCGATAAACCCGTTCTCCTCCAGAGCCACTACCTCCCCAGGCAGGCAGCAGCGACAGCGCGCAGCAGCGATAAGGAGGGAGCAGAGCGGTGGGAATTCCTCCCTCCCTGCAGTGAGGCCAGAAACCAGCCCTTCGTCCCAGCTCTGGCTGCCCGGCGGCAGGGCTGGGTGCCTGTGGAGTCTGGGCCACACCTGCTCGGACAGGGGCCATGCAGACCCCAGGGCCCCAGGCGCCCCTCTCCAGGAGGAGCAGGCTGTGGTCGCTGAAGGCAGAGTAAGGAGAGGGGTGGGGGAAGGCGGCTGCACGAGGATGTGGGCTGCATGCGGTGGCAGCAAGGACAGTTGGGAGCTGCGGGGAGGCAGGGTCCAGACAGAAGGTGGGGCCAGGTGGTCACAGCAGACACACTCTGGAAAGCCACCCAGGAGGCCACTGCAGGGATGCAGGAGGGCAGAGACGGGCCTGGCTGTTGATGAGGGCAGAGAAAACCGGGAAGCAGCCAGGCGGTGGCCATGGGGGAGGCCAGGATCCATCACACACACACTCACCTGCCTGACCCCCGATTCCGCAATCCAAGCAAGGGTAGCCTCAAGCTACTTGGAAACAGCTCCAGGGGTGCTATTTCTCTATGAGTGGGCTTACGTATACACTATAAATGTTTAATATGGAACTTAGTAATTTTCCTTTAAATTTAGGAAAAATTGCTATGCCCAAATTCTTAAGGAAAAAATTTTTTGAGATTCCAATTCAACATTTTAAATGCTTTCAGTCAAAAGCCATAGTGAAGAGAGAGGTTGCTGGATGTAGGAGAAAGGGTAGGCTCAGGAGCCATGAGGCTCAACTACAGGTCCTGGCCCAGAGCGTCAGGAGACCCACTCACCGTTCAGTGGAGGCCCCAGGCTGCCTGCCCCCACTCTGCTGTGCCAGGGTTCAAGCCCTGGACAGGGTCCCAGGCCCCAGTGCAGCCCGCTCCTCATCCAGTGCCCATGTGGACTCTAATCCATGCTGAGCTGACAGATCCTGGTCCGGGACCTCTAGGGGGACCCCCAAGTAGACCTGAGGCTGCAGAGGCCTGCAGGGTACCACACCCCCAAGCTGTGGGCCTCAGCGTTCCCATCGGTAACACAGGACCGTGATCCTTCCTTCCAGTTCAATGAGAGGTGAACTTGCCCAGCAGAGGGCCCGGACTGCGCCCTTTCCCCAGGAAGCACTGACACCTTCAGCCTGTTTCAGAGGGTGCTCACATCCCTCCACATGCTCTCCCTTCTACCTCAGGGCCTTTGCACACGCTGCTTCTCCCACCAGGAAGATTCTTCCCTGTGTTGCTCTCTCCTCTGATTGTTCTGGGCCCAGCTGACACCTCCCCTAGGAAGCCCTCCTTGGCTTCTCAGACGGGGTCCAGGTCCCAAGAGTCTCTCCCACTGCAATGCAAACTCCATGAAGGCAGCATGGTGGCTGGTTTGCCCACGGCTGTGTGTTCCCATCAGTATTCGTTGGATGAATGAATGAGACACAGTGACAATCGTCCAAACCTCCAGTGACAACGCAGAGCCACCAGGGTGACGGGGCCTGTCTTGAGGGCATCTGTCAACGTCTCCGACTCGGTATTGAGAGTTGGTGACTCGTCAGCCCGAACTCTTGAAACTTCAAGCTGCCAGGAGCACCCTGGCACTTTACAGATGGGGAAACAGGGCAAGAGTCAGGGGCGGCCCACTAAGGGTCCCGAGCAGCTGCCCTGCCCCACTGTCCGAAGCTCCGACAGGCCCCCACCCCCGGGTGGCCCGTCCCACTCCCCGGGGACCGCTTCACAGCCCCCC
The DNA here is from genome assembly GCA_007570785.1 of Antilocapra americana. Classification (NCBI taxonomy): domain Eukaryota; kingdom Metazoa; phylum Chordata; class Mammalia; order Artiodactyla; family Antilocapridae; genus Antilocapra; species Antilocapra americana. Next base: position 6,448,700 of record ML663560.1, on the reverse strand, counting down.
TGGGGCTGCTGGCTCTTCCCCAGGTCATCCCGGTGGCAGGGCCATGCGCGGCTCGGCGGCGCAGGGCGCGTCTGCACGGCTGAGTTGGGCAGCTGGCAGCAGCGCGGCTCCGAACCAGCTGTTTGGATGACAAACTGCGTTCAAGCTTCATTAGGGTAATCACGGGCTCCCCTCCTGGCAGCGCCGCGGAGCACGACTGTCAACCTGAACTAATCAAACCCGGCCCCAGGACACCCGCCCGCCTGGCTGACAAGCCGCTAAGCTGCTGAGCCACCTCGCGCGCCGCGCATCTCCCCCCCCACCGGCTCCCAGCGGAGGCTGGTCCAGCCGGGCCCTGGGGCAGGCCGGCCTCACGGAGACCTACCCCGTGCTCCCCAAGGTCTCTACACCCTCAGGGGCCCCAGTAGGGTGGGACAGCTGTGACTGTCACCCCCCGTTTTTTACAGCCAGGGAAACTGCTCTCGTGAAGGGAAGGCCTCAGAGCTGTGCAACCAGGCTCACACCCAGGCTCCCATCACCTACTGCCTTCCACACCTGGGCACCCTCACGTTTTCCTTCCCTGCCGGGCCCAGCAGGCCAATCTGGAGCTCAGAGCTTCAGGGGAGAGGGGGCCATGTGGTCATGGCAAGCCCCTTGATGGACGTGGGCCTTGAGCCTTCCACCCCAGCAGGGACATCAGGGGCTGTGGTGACGCAGGTGTGGAGAGCATCCTGCCAGGCACTGGGGCCAGCACTGGAGCAGGCACTGCTCTCTGGGGCAGGACCTGCCCTGTAGCCTGCAGTCACCGCCCTGCTTAGCTGCGCTCCCTTGGTACTATCAACCAAAACCAGCCCCCCTGCCCCCCAGCCTCAGAATCAGAGCTTGGCCGGAAGGTGCAGGCCTGGTGCCTTCCTCTGACAACTGGGGAAACTGAGGCCCAGAGAGGTAGGAACAGACACGATGGAATGCAGTGCAAAGAGGATGGGCTTCAGAGGCAGAGGGACACTCATTCATCTATTCACCCATTCAACAAACCTCGCTGAGCGGCTGCAGTTTGGCAGGCGCTCCGTATTCGCTGAACGAACAGATGACGAGAAGGCTGGGTGAATGAGTCAATGAACAGCACCAGGGACGCAGCGGTGAACCACAAATGCCATCCCTGCCTCCTGGAGCTGACGGTCTAGCTGGGGGAAGCAGATGCTTAACTGACAATTACAAGTGACGCGGGCAGCAAAGAAAAAGCAAGCACTAGCCTCCTGATGTCCAGCAGGAGAGCCCAGCCTGGTCGGGGGGAATCCAGGCAGGCAAGTTGGAGGAGGTGACGCTCCTGGTGGGACGCTGGAAGGAAGCTGAGGGCGGACAGGAGGCAGAAACAGCATGTGCAAAGGCCCTGAGACAGAAAGGAGCAGAGGGGTTTTTGAGGATGGAAGGCCCATCCATGAGGCTAGGAGGGCAGAGATGGGAGTGGGAGCCGACACGAGCAAGGTGTGGGGGAGGATTTGGGTCTCTCTCTCAAGGGTGATGGGAGCCACTGGAGGCGGGGAGCAGGGGTGAATCTCTGGGTGAATCCCCATGGGCAGAGTCAGGGGGAGGGTTCAAATCCCAGTTCTGCTAACCTTCTGCTAGATCAACGGCCGGACGAGTCGCCCAGATGTCACACTGAGCCTAAGAGGCAGACACGGCAGGGACAGGTGATCTGCTTACGTGATGAGCAGGGAGGGACAAAGGCAGCCTCCACCATCTATGCCCGGTGGGCGGCTGTCAGCAGCCGGCGGGTGATGACCAACAAGGGTGCAAGAGCACTTCCTGGCGGGTGCTGGGAAGGTTCCAGGTCTGGACCTGGGTGGGGGTTCAAGGCTACAGGTGTCCATGCAAGTCTATCCCTCCGTACACCTTGGATCATATGCTTTCCTGTATGAACGCGCATCTCCAGAAACAAAGTAAAGAGCAGATCCTGGCTCTGCCACTTTCTCTCTCTCAGTCTGCTTCTGCATCGGCGAAACAGGGGTAGCGACAGGACCTAGCTGGCTGCGCACAGGGTTTCGGATGACAGCATACATCCCCACCGTACACAAGCCTGGCTGGCAGCTAGCACACTGAGAATGCAGGGCATGCCCTGGCAGAAACACGTCCGGCTTCCCCTACACCTCTGCCCTCTGAGGGCCTCAGTTTCCCCATCTGCAAGGGCCTAGTGTCTCCCTCTGGCTCAAGGCTGCAGAGAAAAAGGAGGTAAAAACCCTCCTACCCAGGCTCCTGTGAGCCCCTCTGCTCCTGGCCACAGCATGAGAACAACTCAGGGGGTGGCCTGCATGGTTCTCAGGCATCTTTCCCAGCTTTGCGCACTGTAGGTACTCAGCCAGCGACCTAATGCCCATGGCCACACACAGGGGTCAGCGGCAGGACCAAGGTCAAGCCCAGGCCTCCAGGGCCCCATCCTCACAGGCACACAGTAGGCCCTTTCTGAGTACCTACCATGTGCCAGGCCCAGCCCAGGGCCTCCTCTCCAGGAGGAGGGCCCGCCCAGCATGGTGGCTCCTCCAGGGCCCACTGGGATTCAGGACAATGGGCACAGGGGCAGCGGGAGTCCTGGCTGAGGGTAGGGAGCTGGAGCTCAGGACAGATTCCTGTGGGAATGGGCTCTGAGAGACCCTAAACAGAGTTGACTCAATGTAACCTCATCCCTGACACTGGAGGGGCGCCTGGAGGTAGGGAGAGGCCTCCCTGTCTGGAGCCTGAAAAGCCCCTTGGCCCTCTAGGGACCTTGGGCAGCCTTGGGAAATCAGATGGCACCGCTGCCAACTCCCCTATAGGCTCAGCGATCCTCAGGGCCCTTTAGGTATCATTTTCTCATGAGTCTGTCAGCAACTGGGGATCGGTCATGCGGTTCAGGATCACCTTTAGCTCCATTTCTCAGAGATGGAAACTGAGGCTTGAAGAGGTGTAGTGTTCCAGGACCATCCCAGATGACAAGGCTCCCAGGGCTCAGCTCACCAGGCGCTGCCCGAACTCCCAGAGCAGGAAGCCAGTGTGGTTTGTGCTCAGTCTTCCCCACTACCTGGGGGACACTCATTCTTGGCTATTTTGCTCAGTCAGGCGGCCAGTCAACTAATACCAACAGAGCACCCACTGTTCTATTACCCAAGAGCTCTGTCTGTTACTCACTCGGCAAGTGCCAAGAATATCCACGGTAGTCAGGGTACCTGTCCTGTGCGAGGCGCTGCACTAAATATTACCTGATTTAAGCAGCCTCGTGAGGGAGGCACTGTTGTGCCCGTATTACAGATGAGGACATGGAGGCTTACGTTCAGCGACTGCCTGAGGCTGGTTTCACAGCCACTAAGGAGAGCAGGGTCCAGTCACAGGCTTGCAGGCACCTCATTCCTGTCTGTCTGCTGAGTAGGTGTCAGTACTTCACAGTATTATCTTGCAAGACTCTGTACCCATCCCGTGCACAGGCCCAGGCCCATATCCAACATGGCTTTGGCCTCTGCCTACGTTCCTGGACCATCCCTGCCACGGGGACCCTCAGCTTAGCCCCAGTGAAGACCCATGGCTGGCCACTTCCCTGCCCTCCGGTCTTGAATAAAAGCCTCTCTGAACACTCTGTCTCCATTAGTGCACCCCTAACCCCCACTCCCCCCACCCCCAACATCCTCTCGCCAGCATCCCTCAGCTCTCCTACACAGCTCTGCCCACGATCCAGCACCAGACAAATTTTAGCTTGTTTACTAGGTGACAGGGCTTCCCTGATAGCTCGGTTGGTAAAGAATCCACCTGCAATGCAGGAGACCCCGGTTCAATTCCTGGGTCGGGAAGATCTGCTGGAGAAGGGATAGTCTACCCACTCCAGTATTCTCAGGCTTCCCTTCTGGCTAAGTCGGTAAAGAATCCACCCGCAATATGGGAGACCTGGGTTTGATTCCTGGGTTGGGAAGATCGCCTGGAGAAGGGAAAGGCTCCCCACTCCAGTATTCTGGCCTGGAGAATTCTAGGGACTATACATGGGTTGCAAAGAGTTGGCCACGACTGAGGGACTTTCACTTTCAGTCCGAGACAGTGCTTCCTGCCACACTGTGAGGGCGGGGGCCTGGTCGGTTCTATTCACTAGTACATCGCTCCCCACACCTCACCCCTCCACCCCCAGCGCAGTATCTTGTGCACAGCAGGGTCTCAATATCCTTATTTGAACAAACTCACTGAATAAATGTCGTAGAGGGAAAAGCCCAGGGGTTTCGAGAACAGAGCAGGGGCATGCTACCCCCAAGTGAGTGGGGCAGGGCGACGGGGAAGTGTTCCAGGCAGAAGGCCCAGCAGAGTCTAGAGCCGGATGGCAAGAAAGGCCTGGGCTCTTGGGGGTCTCTAAGTGCAGCTGTGGGCGTGAGAGGAACACAGAGTGGCCAGCAGGATCCCGGAGAGGGTGAGAGGGGGCTCTTTGCAGGGCTCCAGCTCTGGGGCAGGAGTCTCCTGGCACCCAGATCACCTCCCAGCCCTGCCTGGGCCAGCCTGACACCCCAGCCCACTGGCAGCAGCACCGCCCCGGGTGCCCACCTATAGGTCAGGGAGCCAGCCCACCACCCATGCAGGCTGCAGCCTGTGACCTCGGCCCCAGGACCTCGGCCTCCACCAGCAGAGCAACCCGGCTGGCACCAAGGGACAGAGCAGCTTGGGTGAGCTTCTCCCTGCAGAGGGTGGCGCGGCCATGGACAGCAGGCCACGTCACTCACATGCTCTGGCTGGGACCTTCGGGGGTGGGTGGGCAGCTGGTGGTGGCAGCAAGGACTGGCTGTGTTCCGTGAAGCACACAGCTCTCGCATCCCATACCAGCACTAGCTTGCACGCCCTGCCACAGCTGGGGTGATCAGGTGGGCAAAACTACTGCCCATGTCCTCCCTCTCTCCAGGCCCAAGCCGGGCCTTGGCTCTCACCTCCCCAAACCACAGGGACTCTCTCAGCTCCAGCCCCACTGCCATCTCTCTCCTTCCTCTGTCTCTGCCTCCAGCCCTGCTCCTGAGACTCTCTAAAGATTCCCCATCCCAGGGACAATAAAGCCCAAACCCCTTCCTTTCTGCCCCTTGAAAGGCCAAAATCAGATTTGCCACAGGGCCTTTGCACCTGCCTCTGTCCGGGATGCTCTTCCACCTGCTCTCCCCACGGCTGGCCCTCCTCATCCTTCAGGTCTTAGCTCAAACATGTCTTCTGAGAGAGGTCTCCCACCTCTCAGGGTGGGTGCCACGCTGGCCAGTGGTACCCCCACTCCATCCACCATCACTTGACTCTTGCTCGCTCTCACCTACCTCCCTCCCGGCTCACTGCCTGTCTCCCATCAGCCTGGGAGCTGCCTGGCTCTACGGCTGGGACCGAACGGTCACCTTCTGTGTCCTCTGAGCCTGGCATATAGTAGGTACTGCATACTGACCTGCCCAATGAATGAGTCCACGAACTGCCAGTCTCCATGGTACAGCGGGATCTAACCACATCAGCGGCTCCTGGGACCCTGTGGATGCTGCGGCCTCGTGGTCAAGGCCCCTGTGATCTGGCCTCTGCCTACTTCTCCCACCTTGGCTCTGGGGCTCCTCCTCTCACTCTGATTCCTACACTCACACTGTGCCAGGAAACCTTCACTGCCCTTTCTCTACCACCAGTCTTACTTATTCTCTGCACAGCACTTTCTCTGACCTGCCCAGACCCATGCCTCCTGCTCTTGCCCATCTCTCCCACAGTCCTCAGCACCTCCAGTTCATATCCCTTCTTAACCTAGCATTCAGAGCCTGGCATCATTTTCATCCCTCACCTCCCTTCCTGTCATCTGTGCTTACACACTCTGGTGCCACAGGCAGTACTTGGTGTCTCTCACATCCCCATGCCTTTGACCCCTGCTGTTTCCTCTGTTTGAGTACTCTTCTCTGCTGCACAAACTCCTACTCATGCTTCAAGACCCAACTCAAAATGTCACCTCTTTTGTAAAATCCTGCCTGGCTTTTCCCATCCATCGGGACTCTTTTGGTAGCAAGAGAGAAAAATCAACTCAAGAGAGCTTGGGCAAAGAGGGGGGACATTTCTGTTTATGTAATTGAAAACTGCAAGTGTGGTTTCAGGCACAGCTGGACCCAGAGACCCAAATGAAGGAATATATACTTCCACCTCCATTCTCTCTCCCTCCACATGATGACCTTACTGGCGATTCCCCAGCACGTGATGCCCTCACTGGCAAATCTCCATCCTAGACATGGTCCCAGGAGAGGACAGCCAGCAGTCTCATATGTACACCCTCTGGGCTCGGCAACCACAGCCAAGCCAGCCTTCCCCACAGGCTGGAAGTCAAAGTTCCAGGAAAGCCTCTGATAGGCTCTGATGGGCCACGGGTCCATTTCTCAGCCAGTTGTCGTGACCAGGGGTGGGCTGGGGTGTTTGGGCTTAGGCAGAGGGAGGCTGTGGGTCCCAGGACCTCTGGGGCCCTGGTTCTGCTCTGGACACACTTCCCCTCGGTCTCCACGCGTCCCCGTGACACGCTGTGGCTTCTACCAGCCAGGGCCCTGGACATCCACAGCCTCTTAGGACCAGGGATCCCATCTCCCTTCATGGCTGGCTCCCTGGGGTCTACTTGGTGACAGCCCCCGAAGGTGGCCTGAGAAACTCCCATGTCTGGCTGAATGGAGGTCAGCTGCGTGTACATGTCGGGCGTGTAATAACGGGTTAACCGTCACCCCTGGCAGGCTGAGCAGATCTGCATTTTCACGGAGGCCTCAGGGGGACACAAAGCTTCAATGGCAAGGCAGGAAAGGGGGTGCCCACAGTGTGTGTGTGGGGAGGGGAGCCCCTCAGAGCCCAGTCCCAGCAGCCCAGCCTGTGGGGGCCACTTGGCCAATCTCGAAGAGCTCGCGAAAGAGCTGCGAGTGGAAGGGCTGGGAAAATAATTACCGAGGAGGCCCGGGAGGGAGGCGGGGAGGCTGGCGAGAGGCTTAATGAAACTGCTAACGCGTTAGTGATTCCTGCCTGCTCGGGAAGGCGGAGGCAGACAGCCATGTTGCCAGCTCCCGCGACTGAGTCTGCCAGGCGGGACGGGCTGGGCACGGCGAGGAGGCAACAATAGGCACCCTTCATCACCAGCCTTCCACACGTGACTCTCACGGGGCGATCTCAACGCACTGAAGTCGGAGGACGGTCTATTTCAACACATCTCAGGTTACATGGGGCTGGAGCCCATGAGGATGCATTACAAAACAGAATGGCTAAAATTCTGATTAGACACAGCATCGCAGACCTCTGAGGACCAGGATGAACAGGGTGTCTACTCCCATTTTTCTGGACAGGAAACGAAGGCCCTGGGAGACCATCCACCCCTGGGGACAGCAGGGTTATTCCGAGAAAAGCACCCTGCCCTTTGAGCCCTTCCCGGAGCAGCCCCTTTCCCTCGCCACACATGTCTTTTCAACCTCAGAAGAGCTCTGGGAGGCAGGCAGGGGCCCCGGCTCCCTTAACAGATGAGTCCAAAGAGTCTCACCCAAAGGCACCGTGCAAGATCAAGGGGCCGGAGCAGCATCCCAGGCTGAGACTCCTGGGCCAGCGCTCCATCCTCCACCCTAGGTGGGTGCTCACTGAGCAAGGCAAGCTGTGGTTTTCAGTTTACAACATCTCATTTCCGCTCCAGATGAGAAAACAAAGGCACAGAGAGGTGAAGTGATGAGCCCAAGGACACACAGCTGTGTGGCCACAGAGCAAAGACTCAGAGCTGGGTTTGTGGGGGGCTGACAGAGAGAGGCAGAGAAGCCCAAACTGCACTTAGCCAGGCGTCTCTGAGGAGCATTTACAGAAGCTGGGGCGGCTGCCTAAGGCAGAAGTGACCACGCAGCCCTGCTTGCTGTGCTCCACTCTGCATCAGGCGTGTACCTGGCACATAGCACAGATTCATTCCCATGCCACAAATGAGTAAACTGAGGCTTGGAGAGATGAAGCTCCGTGCCTCACAGAGTGACCCTCAGCTAGCAAGTGGCACAGCTGACACCAAGCAGTAACCCCACAGGGGCAGCCTCACCCATCTACTGCCTACCCCCAGCCTCAAGTGGGCACTCAGTCAGACAGGTGCCCATGGAACTCAACCCCAGGTACAGACTGGAGGCCAGGGATACCAGGTACTGAGTTGGACCCACCCTCCACCCGCCTCCCCTGGATGCACAGGAAAGGCTGGGCAGCAGGAGTGGGTATGAGGAGATGGTCTCGGTCCCTGCTTCCGCTCTGGTCTGGCTAGGGGACCCAGGAGGCCAAGAACTTGGTGACTAGCTGGATGCCCACATCAGAGTTTAGTGCAGATGAGGTCTGCAAGGAGAGACTGCACTATCTCCACCTTACAGGTGTCCCCCTGGGGCCGTCCAGATAGCCCCAGGTTTGGGGAGACTCCCTTCTAGGGGTTCTAGCAGCTCGTCCTCTCCTGGGTTTATTTTTCCAGGAGGATGAAGCCACTTCTGAACCCCTCTGTGGGTATAAGACCCACAGTGCAGGAGGCGTGTCCTGAATGAATGAATGACCGAATGAATGATGGAACAAGCCCACGCCCCCTGACATGCCGCTGCAATCCCTTCCCTTAGCAGCCTCCACCCAGTGCAGAGGCTCTGTAAGGGGATTTACAGAGGTTTCTGTAAAGGGATGCCCACCTCACGAGACCAGCCCCCAGCCCTCCACCATTGCCAGGCAAGGAAACCGAGGCTTGGAGAGCCCAGGGCCTCATAGGAGGTGGGAGCACAAGGGCTCAGACCCAGAAGCCTGCACTTCAGTCTGCGCCTCAGCCCCGGGCTCTGACTGGTCCTCATCTCTAAAGACAAATCCCCGCAAGCTCCCTTGTCTGGCCCCACCCACTCCAGGAGGGCACGACCTTGCCCTCATGGCAATGAGAACACTCGGGTGCAGAGCAGTGGAGGGCCTAACCCTAGGCCATGTGGTCACAAGGATGCAAAGGATCCCTCTGATCCTCCCATCCTCGGCCTCCAATCCACACCCCAAAGCTGCCTCCTTTTTCATCATCATCATCATCATCATCATCATCATCATCATCATCATCACTGTGAAGAAGGAGAAGAGGAGGGGGGGCGGGGAGAGGGGGGGCGGGGAGAGGGAGGGGGTGAGGCGGGAAGCCCCCCTCTCTGCCCCGCCCCCAGCGGGCTGCTTTCTGGTCAGAGGAAAGGCCTCTAATGAAGGCCCCACAGATGCCGCTGAGCTGGCGGTGTCAGCCTGGGAGCCCCGCAGAGCTGCAGGGCGCACATCTCTGCTCCCAATTAGCACACAGGTCCTCCATCAAAGCGCACTCCTACTGCCAGGAGCAGAGGCCAGAGGGACAGCCCTTCGAACAGTAGGAGGAAGCCGAGGCTCTCTGGCAGGCGCTGGCCCCTGCATCTTGCCTTTCTGAGGGGTGGGGTGTGTGGAGTGCAGGCCTCCCCCCCCACCACTACCAGCCCCCTCACTCACTCACACCCTCTCCAATCAGCCAGCTCAGGGCAGACGCCGTCACCCCGGGGGACGCGCTAATGAAGATGGTCGACATTAATCTCTTCCCTCTCGCGACAGGTCAATTTATAGTTCCATGGGGAGCCCTGGCACTCGGCCAGAGGGCCTGACATAACTCTCCCTGTTCCCTGGGAGGATGGTGGGGGTGGGCCTGATGGGGTGGAAGCGGGCTGGGACAGGGTAGGGAGGCCCCTGCACCTGAGTGTCCACCACCCTTACCCCAATGGAACCAGGTGGGACTCTGGATGATCCTGAAAGCGAAGGCTGAAGGTCAAGGCCTGCACATATCTGGGTGCAAATGTGGTCCTCAGCACCTTCATCTGGGGCACCCGGGTCCCAGCAAAAGACCCCAAGGAGGCAGGAGGCGTGTGATTCCCCACTCCCGACGGAAATGGGGTTATGAGACCCCTCCAAGGAGGCTCGGGTTCATCTCCTCCTGATACACTCCCTGCTGTTCATTCCTCAAAGATCACCGAGCTGCCCAGAGCTTCCAGTCTGGTGGGAAGCGCCTTGGCACCTGCTGAGGGCCATATGGAGGCAGGGTGCCCAAGGGTAGGGGTACGGATGGCACCCACCAGAGAGAGGTGGGGGTCCTGGAAGGACCAGAGGGAGGAGAGGACACAGGTGGGCCCTGAGGATGAGCGGGAAACTCAACAAGCCAGAAGACACAGGGAAGGGGCTTTGGAGGGATGAGACCGTGACAGTCTCAGGGCAGACCCAGCGCTCAAGGGCTGTGCGGCCAGAGCACATCCGGTTCACAAAGGGGAGGCTGCAGAGGGAGGCAGGGCAGACCACAGAGAAGCCCAGCCTCGAGATATGGCTCAGGACTCTGGCCTAGTTTAGGTCTGGATGGCTGAAGAGTTCAGAAGCTCAGAGCTGCTTTTAGAAAGACAATTTTGGCTATGGTGTCCCAGAACAATGGTTGGGGCTGGGGAAGATCAGGTGGGAATGTCCAGGCCGGAGGATCAAAGGAGGGAGCGATGCTTGTGGGGCAGAACCAAAGAAACCCTGTGGCTGCTGAGATGGGCACACAGGTAGATGTCCGGGAGGTCACACAGGCCTGGGGGTCCCCAGTTTGGGTGCTGATGGAGGCGATGTCTTTGGTCTGGAGTATCATAAGGCATCGGGCCTGACGCTAAACTTGTGAATCTGGAAGGTCCTAGAAGGCTCCCAAACCCAAGCCTGGGCTTGGCAGAAGCCAGGACCCAAATGTTCGCCATAGGGGGCCAAATTCGGAGCAGGGTTGGGCCCCTCCGTCCAGATGAAATTCATCTCCGTGGCAAAGGTGAAGCCAGGGTACCCTCTGCCTTTCCAAACGTTCCAGGAGGAAGCCGGGGCCTGGCAAAGGCAGTATGCGAAGCCAGGCAGTCAGTCCCACAACGCTGGACAGAGCCCTCCTGCAAGAAGCACAGATGGGCCAGGCTGCCCTCCCTTCCCCAGAGCCAGAGCCCAGGACTGGCTCCGCACTCAGTAGGTCTCCACGAGTCCCTGCTGAAGGGACTCCCCTTCCTCTCAGGCCCTGGCCTATCCCTACCCCGTTGGGGCTACCCACTAGGTCTCATCATCTAATCCCCTCAGGAATCCTGGAAGTGTCCCCGTTTTTCCAGGCTGGAGACCCAGGCCCAGAGAGCTAAGGGACTTGCTCAAAGCCTCTCTGCTTCTCAGTGCTGGAGTCAAGATGGAACCAGGGTCTACATGGCCCCAAAGCACACATTCTACAAGAAAGAGGGGAAAAAGCACGTCTGAAATAAAGAACCTGAAGGCCTACAGTAGCTGCATTATGGTGGTGGGACAATAGCTGATTTTTTTCCCCCCTTCTTTTCTACAATGAAATATTCATACCGTCTCCGTGGGTGTGCGTGCCCTAGTGGGGAGAGCTCCAGCTTTGGCGTCAAGCAGCCTAGGGGTCAAATCCTGGCTGGCTGGGGACCCTGAGCCAGCTATTTGCCCTCTCCCAGCCTCTGCTTTCTCATCTGTACAATGGGGACAAAAAAAATCCCACTTCAGATGAGCCGGTCACGCCCGGCGCACAGTAGGCACGCAGTAAGTGCCAGCCTTGGAGCACCACACCCCCGCGTTCTCGCCACCTGCCCGGCCTCCAGAGGGAACTTGAGACGCCCCCACGTGCCAGACGCTGGCGCTGGGCGGGCATCGGGTCCCCCGCCCCGGGGCGGGCGCCCACCCACCCTCCTGCCTCACCCCG